>JAVTVY010035668.1:0-14939 GCA_036873755.1 Hanleya hanleyi | reverse complement strand
CCCAGGTTGTGGAATCTGTCGTGGTGCACGACTCGGCGATTGCTGGGTTTGCTGCATAAAGGCCCAGCGGTGGGGGTTCCCCACCAATTCCTGTGGTACATGCATATCTTTCAAGCCTTGAGCGAAGACCTCCCATCCTCGAGGATCGGTGTGCGATCTGCGTTGACGCATCAGATCATTCACTAAATCCGTCATGTGGGTGCCGGGGACCACCTGATTCTGTACCAGGAGTTCGCCTTTATCATTCCAAATCATGTTAGGATTCTGTTTCATCCGTTGTAATACCAGGCCAGCTTGTTTCTTGAACGATGCAGGTACATTCTTCAGCACTTCGTCTTCCACCCACTGTGGGGCTGTGGGGGCTACCCCTGGTAATGGCGGCTGTTGGAACGGTGCTGAGGTCGGCGGTCTGTCACGTGGTGGTGGTGGTGGTGGTGCTGTTGCTGGGGTAGAGAGGGTTTTGTATTGGTCCATGAACGTCATGTACCGCTGAAGCGTCTCATTGTACCGTTGTACTTTCTCACTGTCGCTTAACCCCGGTCTCTGTAAGATTTGTTGCATCTCTCCATCGAGGGTGTTTATGGTCTTCACCGTAGGTGGCACAGGGTAGGGCGATTGGAGGTTTTGAAGCAACCGTGGTTCGACGAGGACCATTTTTTTCATGTGGTTCATTGTCGGCCGAAGAGTCCACCCAATACTGGACCCAACACGGAAGCGGCCAACGGTGCTAAGATGGCCCCGAGAAAGCCGCCTTTCTGTAACACCTTTTTCTTTTGTGTTTGTGGGACCCGCTTATGGACTAGGGTTCGGAGACCTGTCTTATGCTTGGCCAACTTGATCTTCTGAGCCGGAGTCAGTGGTACGTTGCCTTTTAACAGGTTGTACCCGATCTCGCACAGACAGCGTACAAGGTCAGAGTCCGCACCGCGTACAATGGTTCGGACCAACTCGGGTGGGGCCGTCTTCAATACACGGAGCGTGGGAGCGTGCTTCCGTACTCGCGCAGACATCCTGTACAATTAATGCCAGAACCCACAACTCTGCCCTTTTTATCCACCTCACAGACAAAGTCAACCCTGCTGTGGTATTCATTCTTTTTATTATCTCCATCATCAAACACACACACATCCCAGCTGGGGGCGCCACTGTGGGTGTGTTTACATTATTTTTGCAAGTACACGTGGTGGGTGTCTCCGGGAAAGATGCCGGTCCGTAGTCGAAGGTGGTCGGGGTGGCTTGCTTGAGGTCGAAGAGCATATACCCGTGCTGAGGGGTTGTGGCATCTTTAAAGGCTTCCAACGCAAACGGTGTGCGGCCGGGATATATCTGTCTCGCCAGGTGCAGCAGTTGAGTGGTATCTCTCGGGTTTTGAAGACCACCAGGTAGTGGGCATTTAAGCTGATGTTCCGATGTTCTTTGTTTTTACTGAACAGATTCTGCACAATGTAGATGATGCTGAGCCGTCGATGGTGGCTGCCTTTGGTAAAGAGTTGGGTGACCCGCGCATCCGTCTCCGTCATGAGATCATCCAGAACCACCAAGGTGTCGGGTTCCAAATCGGCCATGTTGGGTAGGCCTTCCACGAACGTGATGTGGGGCATTGCTGCATACGCTGACTGCCATTCTCCGTAACACCACACGACTCGGACAATAGGTGGGGTGATCATGCTGTCGGTGTGTTGAAGGAGCTTCCGGACGAAGTGCGTTTTGCCGGAGCCCGTCGGTCCTGCGATGAGACACGTGAAGGGATGCTGCCACCGTGGGTCCATGGTTCGACGTGTATCCGTTGTCGTGGTAACCCGCTCTTGTAAATTTCGTATAAGTGAACTGGAATGGTGGTAGGTACAACGTCGGTTGTCGTTGTCTGTTCACGTTCAGGGATGATGATGGTGGTGATGGGTACAACGTCGGTGGTCGTTGTCTGTTCACTGTGAGGGATGAAATCCGGTGGGTCTTGAGACGTAGTGGGTGTTCTTGGTGTAGGTGTAGAGCTCGACGTGGCTTGTACACGGGGTGTGGTGCTGGTGACTGGGCTCGATACGACTGGTGCTCTCTGTAGACCGGTTTCGCTGGTGGCTGGTGTTCTCAGTTGGTTAAGTAACGTGCTGACATAGGCTACATCGTAAAACACACCTCCGTACAACAAACTCAGCAGGGTTAGCACTATCACCCCAAAGACCACTTGCGCTTTGCGCGTTTTGCGAGACGCTGTCTTCAGAGGCAGCTGCTGTTGGTCCATAGCACTGTGGTCGGACGTGGAATGAAGGAGGACGGCAGTGGTGTCTGGCTTTATAGTCGTTTCACCTGGTTGGCAGCGACGCAGGAATTGAAGGAACTGGGCCAACCTTGCCATTTCACGCAATGAAACAGTTTGCCATGTCGACGTTCCGTTTTCAAAATCTGCTCCACCGTGTAGTAGTCTTGCTGTGTTTTTACGACAGGCTGTAATTCCGTCTCGTAAAACGTCCCTAGCAACGGTTCCCCTTGAAGATCTTCCAGTTCATAGACTCGCTGCTGTTGGGGTAGGCGCCGTTAATCATGAAGTGCTCATCGCTCCAGTTGGGCAAGTAACTTTTCTCAAATTGACCTTTACTGACCCGTACAGGGTCCCCGACCTTGTACACCGCCTTCGTCGTTCGCTGCGATGGCCTGGGGTACAACACACGCCGGACTTGGGCTTCATTGCGTTGGGTCACGGTAATGGGGGCTCTCTCTATACTCCGGTGATAGGCTCGATTGTAACCCCTCACCAGTTTCAGGAGAACATCGATGTACCGCCTTGTATTCTTATAGGTGAAATATTTATACATGCGGCCTTTGAATGTCCTGTTGAACCTTTCCACCACGGAAGCCTTGGTCTCGTTGTACGTGTGGAAGAAAAACACCTTCTGGGCTTTCAGAAACTGTTGGAACGATCTGTTGAGGAATTCCGTGCCTTCGTCGGTTTGCAAATACAAAGGTTTGCGCCCGGTCTTAAAGATGTCTTTGAACGCCGCTATGAGATTCGCCCCCGTTTTCGTCCGGATGGGTACCACCCACGCATACTTGGATAGGATATCGATGCACGTCAAGATATACCGATTCCCATCGTTGTGTTTGGCAAAGGCGCTCATATCGACCAAATCCGCTTGCCACTGGGCATCTATTCCTCCCACGATGACGCGGCTCCGTAGAAAATGGCGACGGACAGATCGATGTAAGGTATAGGTGTCTTGTTTTCTTAACCAATCTCGGACTTGGGCACGTTGTATCCCCTGGGGTTTGGCCGCTCGATAGAGAGCCGACAATGCACTACAGGCCGCCGGACTGTCGGGACTGTAGTATAAGTTATCCAACACCTTCTCCCAGCGCTTCATGGTGACACAATGATGATGGACCCTGGCTCTATCGTTTATTTATAACGGGTATATCTTGGGCAGGAGTTTCTTTCTGATTTTCTTCGTGGGCTTCCACAGTGGCCATGGTCAATGACCAGTCCAACTCGTCTGATGACCGCTTGATAAGCACTTCATCCACATCTACCACGGCATCTTCCAATGCAGACCATAGATCAGGGTGAAGGGTAAAATGCACTGTACCCCCATGTAGCCGAGCCAATTGAGCAAAGAAAGGGCCGCGTCGGATGTACACATCGTGACACAAGTGGATGAGATCGCCGTCCAGTTCACCAGACAACACCCGTTTGAATTTGGTCCAGCCCTCCCGGGACAGACGAATGTGAGCTGGGCGCGGTTGTGTAGGGTCCGCATCACAGATGTCTCCCACCTCCTCCATGATATCGACCTTATCCGCATACACGTGCAGGAAAACCTCGGGGGTCAAGCTGAAATACGCCAGTACTATATGCTCCGCCATGGTCAGTACGTGAATGGTACCAGATTTCACTGTCTCTCGTATTTATAGGGAGAACCCCGTGAGATCAAAGGATCAGGTGGTCATGTCACTGGGCTGACTGAGTCTAGCCGGGTAGTCAATGGCATCGTCGTCGTCGGGTTCATGTAGTTGTTCATGGGGTTCAGCCAGCGCGTCCTCAATAGCACGAGCCCACCCCAACTGGTGTGATGATCGCTCGTCCGGTGTAAACAGCTGGTCCACAATAGGCACCACTTTCTCCAAGGCTGACCACAGATCGGGGTCTAGGGTGAAGCCTCGCGTAGGGTCTTGGTAGCGGCCCAGGCGTAGGTTGCACGGTATACGTAGATGGCATTGTCTATGTGGATGAGGTTTCCGTCGAGCTCGCCGCTCAACACCCGTTTAAATTTGGTCCAGCCGTCACGAGGTAGCGTCACCGTATTCGATAAGGTCTCAGCGGGCGCCCAGCAAATATCTCCACGGTCTTCCACCAGGGTGACTTTATCTTCATAGACGTGTAACCCCACCCGGGGTGTAAGGGGCAGAATGGCTCGTAGGTCGGATGACATGCTTGCTCTAAATGTCGAACGGTGAATGACACACACTCTGTCTGTCTCTCGTATTTATGGGTAGGTCTCTCGGTGACACGGTTGACCCAATGACTAAGGGTAAATGACACACACTCTGTCTGACCCTGGTATTTATAGTGTCAATACCACAGCGCCAGGGTAAATAGGGCACAGACTAGTATGAGGCCAACCAGCCGGCGCTGGTTCCGGCGTGAGCGCTCGTGGTCAATAGCCCGAGCATCAAGGATGGCTGTCATAGTCCAGTAGTGGTGAGTGATGGCACGCCTCTCCATCGAGTGCACTCTGTGGAGGACCGCTTCCGTGAACTCGTTCAGGATCTGGCGTCGTTCCTCGTTGTCGTCGCCATCTGCAAACATGGACCGGACCACTGCTCGGTAACCCGTGAATGAATTCACCACGGTGGCATACTGTAAAATGCGAGTCGCATGGGGCTGGATCTCCGCCATGGCTCTGCAACCGTAGAAATGAAGGTGTAGGATCCAGAGGGACGTGTTTTATAGACCAGATGTAGCTCTACGGGTGTAGTCCGTGATACGTACTATTCTGATGGGTTAGTCCAAAAAAGGGAGCAACAACAACAACACAGATTACATTTTTATTATGCGTGAACATCATAGGAATGCATGCACTGACCTGTCTGTTGGGGTTTTCCACAATGGCATATGCATCCGCGCGCTGCCGCCGGAGAACCCGCGCGCGCGCGCTGCGGTGGGGGGCCGGAAAAGTTGGAGATCGTTTTAGTGAAAACCGGAAGTGACGTGACACACTTGCGCAGACCCACCACACCACGTGAACGCCATTGTTCAGAAAAAAAACCCCCAGTACATGACAGACACAGACAAGTCTAGACATGGCCAGAGGTCACGCCCCATTCACCCCAACCGGAAGTGACGTCACACACTTGTTCATTGGACCATTAGTGGCGCCCCTAGCTCCAAAACGTCTAGCGGGACCCATACAGGGTCCAGTTTTCGACACTAGGTGACCACATCCCGACGAAATGGCCAGTTTTCGACACCGGATGTGCCGCCATCTTGAACATACGTGCCGCCATCTTGGATATGTCCCATAATGCACCGGGTCAAAATACTCGCTTCTGATTGGCTGAGAGCTCTGTGACGGATTTGAAATACTCGCTTCTGATTGGCCGAGAGCTCCGCATTGCTGTCTGCGCATGATATTCCTACCGTACATCCAACCCATCAGATGCCCCTTCACGAATGCTTCACTTTGATACCTCACTCGACCCCATCGGACCCTTAGGGGCTTCCCTAGATGCCAAAACGTCTATTTTCATACCCTTGGGCCACCAGGCATGCGCAGAATGCCGATATTTCAACCCCACACCCAGCCCATCAGATGCCCCTTCACGAATGCTTCACTTTGATACCTGACTCGACCCCATCGGACCCTTAGTGGCTCCCCTAGATGCCAAAACGTCTATTTCCATACCCTTGGTCCACCGCGCATGCGCAGAATGCCGATATTTCAACCCCTACACCCAGCCCATCAGATGTCCCTTCACGAATGCTTCACTTTGATACCTCACTCGACCCCATTGGACCATTAGGGGCTCCCCTACATCCCAACACGTCTATTTCCATACCCTTGGGCCACCGCGCATGCGCAGAATGCCGATAGTTCAATCCCACACCCAGCCCATTAGATGCCCCTTCACGAATGCTTCACTTTGATACCTCACTCGACCCGATTGGACCATTAGGGGCTCCCCTGGCTCCAAAACGTCTATTTTCATACCCTTCGGCCACCGCGCATGCGCAGAATGCCGATAGTTCAACCCCACACCCAGCCCATTAGATGCCCCTTCACGAATGCTTCACTTTGATACCTCATACGCCTCCATCGGACCATTAGGGGCTCCCCTAGCTCAAAAACGTCTATTTTCATACCCTTGGGCCACCGCGCATGCGCAGAATGCCGATAGTTCAACCCCACACCCAGCCCATCAGATGTCCCTTCACGAATGCTTCACTTTGATACCTCACTCGACCCGATTGGACCATTAGGGGCTCCCCTGGCTCCAAAACATCTATTTTCATACCCTTCGGCCACCGCGCATGCGCAGAATGCCGATAGTTCAACCCCACACCCAGCCCATTAGATGCCCCTTCACATAAGCTTCACTTTGATACCTCACTCGACCCCATCGGACCATTTTACCTAGGGACTACTTTTTCTCCGCGGAAGCTTTTTCCCGAGACCGAATCACCGCCAAAACCGCGGTCAGACCGCATCACCGCGGATGAATACATCCTGAATACATCCCCTGCAGCAATTGGAACTCTCCTGGATTGGAGGTAGCTTTTGGTCTTTCTGCCGGAACTATACTGCACTTGACCTCTGTGACCCTCCCGTGACCTCCCTAATATGCAAATTTCCACAACCGCCATCTTAAACCCACCATCCACCACCCCACCACAACCGCCATCTTAAACCCACCATCCACCACCCCACCACAACCGCCATCTTAAACCCACCATCCACCACCCCACCACAATGACCCCATGTGACAGAATACTCGCTTCTGATTGGCTGTCGCGTGACGTGACAGGGGTCATATGCAAATTTCTAAGGTCAAATCCCGCTCAAATGCTCTTATACTACTACTTACCCATTTAGCGCTGTCTGGGAGGGTATGGCATCTCCAAGTTAGACACCCAAAAATGGGTCAGAAAGATAGATAGATGTATTAGGAAGATATCTAGACCACTCTAAAAGTGGCGAAAATTCGATTTATGAGTGATTGGGAGCAACAAATACAGACCCTTTAGAAATGTACTTAATAGCACACATTTTGAAGCATTCTGCTCAAATTTATATTCACAGGGAAGAAAATTTACTGGGGAAAACATGGTCTTATTCGTGTTATGAAAGACATAATGGTTGTCGAAATATATCGATTTTCATGAAGGATACTACTTTCACATAGCGCGATTTAGAATATCAAAACGGGAATAAGTAATAAGGAAATAACTTCCGTCCCCTTAAAAAGATACAAAGTAAGCTTTTGTTAGACCGAATGTATGTTTGAACGCAAATCAGTAATCTTCAATGTGAGTTTGAGTAAACGAAAGAAACCAGCTTTATGGACGAATACTAGTTTCCTGGAGAAATATAATTGCAAGTAAAACAAAATTCACTGTAAATAATCGAGTTAATACTACAAACAGCATTTATCTGAAACTAGGATTGACAACGATACCTGACGCCAAGTCAAATATGTATCTCTGGTGTGTATTAAAGTGTATTTAGAAATGAAGATTTCGAAAGGCCGATATTGAAATAAAAGTTTCAATAGAGAAATATTGAAATATTATGTAGAGAAATATTGAAATATTATGTATTTAATTCAATAAGACTCCATATAACTAAGCGTCAACCGATATAGGAATAAATGCCCTTTTCTTTCCGATATTGATTATTGTCTCCCACCATAACGTGGGGGTGGGGCATTGACATTCTAGGCGTTCGTCCATCCTTCCTTCCGCAGTAACCATGTAAACAAGATATCTCGAGAACAAATCAAGTGATCAAGTGCAAGCTTGGGTATTGGACTCCGACGTGAGGACAGTTTTTAGGTTTTTTTAACCGACCTGCGTAATCCAATATGGTCGCCAGGCGCCGTTAACTCCAAACCTTGAGAACGCGATATCTTGATAACTAAACACATGCTCGACTTCAAACTAGGCTGCTGCATTCAGACCAACTATAGAGGACCACTGGGATTGTTTCTCACCGTTTGGCATAATCTTAGAAGACCCTTGTTGCAATCTTAAATGAAAAATCTACCTTAAATGAAAAAGAAATTTATTTAAAGCAATTTCCCCTTGTTAAGTTGCAAGTTAAATGAAAAAAACCTTTGATTTCATGTCGAGGCAAGCGGAGCCGATTGCCACTTCCAAAGTTACTCTATGCTTACTCTAGGAACGCTAATTATTAAATATGAAAAGTTAGCCCCCCCCCCCCCGAGTAGAAGAGAAATAGACAGTTGAGGCCCAATCTTATATGTAATGCTCCTTAAAATAGTGTGTTGTTACTTATTATGTTATGCTCCTTAAAATAGTGTGCTGTTACTTAATATGTTATGCTCCTTAAAATAGTGTGCTGTTACTTATTATATAATGCTCCTTAAAATAGAGCATCACCTCAGTTCTATTTTTAGATTCTGGCATCATTGTTAGTACACCTGTTCTATTGTTATTTCCTGTTCCTTCGTCTTTAATTCTCGTCAGACTTGCACGTCGCATCTAGGTAGAACAACGGTCTCCTCATAAACAAAGAACGATGAGTCATGCTCTACATTATCATCATAGCTGAATGGAAGGAATTTGTCTACGCCCACATATACTATAATGCATGTTGTCTAAGTTTTATCGGACAGGTCCCATCCCATAACTAAAAATCTCTCCACAAAGGTCATAGTGTTTCCGCTTTCTCTACTACTCATTTTGTCTTGACTTTAAATACGCTTTATTTACTGTTCATTATATTACTATAGTCTACCCCGCGCGGTTTAATAGTAGCTCATTTGGAGCAAGGATAGTCCAATCATGCGTACATGATATTGCTTTCCTTCTATACTACTCCCCCATTTGTTTTTCCTCTCGTTAAATTCAGTGTGTATTATGTTTACTATAAAGTCTGTATAATGGGACCGAGCCATGTAACCGTTTACAAGTGATTTGAGTGACTAAATATCGAGGGGCATTTTGAAAATATAGAATAATTGTGCATAGTTGGAAGTCCTCTTTCGGAACATCTCTTTAGTCCATAAAAGGGATGTTTATCATCATTGTCGGTTGATTTACCGGTTAATGTATTAACCGTACTGGAGCGGTAGCGGTGAGGGAGGACCACTTCGGCTGTTATTCCTGTCCACCGGCCTTGTTGGGACCCGCCTTACCTCACCGTGTGGGAAGGTACATTGTCCGGTGACATTATATGGGGAAAACTCCTGTTCTTTTATTTATTATTTCCTGTTCTTTTGTCTTTAATTCTCGACAGACTTGCACGCCGCATCTAGGTAGAACAATAGTCTCCCTATAAACAAATGGGCTTTACAACTTTGATTTTCCCATACATGGCCACATCCTAGAGCAGACAACATTTTTCACAGAAACGGCAGGTGTGGGCAAACATTGAATTTAACCATATTTCCTGGTTGTTGGTGTGTTCATGGATGTTCCTCACACGGCCTGGGTAAATTTACACACAATAAACTCCTGCAAAAATACAGATATAGAAAGCTTACCATACTTATATTGACGCTGAATTTCAACGAAATTCAACCATATAACCATCATTCCTGGTTAATTAATCAAAAAAAATTTTTTTTATCTTATCAAACGTTGCGCAATGGAACAGCTGTCCACAGTAAAGGGTAAATAAATTGAATTGAATGGCCGACTACATGTACAAATCTCTGGTTTGTTTCTTAACGAGGCACCATGTAAAACTTTAATCATTATATACCACACCATTTTATTTTTAACAATCCATTTCTCCCAAAAGAGGCACTTAATTATGAGTGTCCTTTCATATACTCACGGTCGATCGCGTGGCACGTGTGAAAGCATACATGCTTCAGTTGCCATGTTAATCTTGATCAATTTAACTCATGGAATGCCTCCAGTCTAGTCTGTACAGGCCAGGTTATAATAGGCTTTAATGGCACGAATGATTCCCTTGCGGGTTTGTTTTATCCCTAAGAAGATGTATGTTTTAAAACATTTAACAGCCAGAGTATAATTATATATATATAAACAAATGGTGAATTTGAATAGCTCTAATATATGGCTAAATTCCTTTACGGGTAAACACATCATTTATGGACGCTTTGGTAAAATCGATTAATTTATTCCCTGCGCGTGCCATGTCTTTGTTCCGTTTTCATTGCGGCCTATAGCATAATTTTGAGTGTTACCGCCATTTATTCATGTAAAAAGATCGATATCGAAATTATGGAGGCACATATGTGCTTGTTTAAACTAGCTTTTCTACAGATTACTGATAATTGATTAGTGATATTAATATTTTTAATACATGTTAATAAAATAGATGTTTCAAGGTTTAGAAATATATGAAATATGCAATTACTTCAAAAGGTGTTGAAGGTAAAAATTCACAATTTTACTCAAAATTTATTATTTTTGACACATATACTTTCCACCGCGGATGAAATAGTTTCCACCGCGGTTGAAATACTTTCCACCGCGGTTGAAATACTTTTCACCGCGGTTGAAATAGTTTCCACCGCGGTTGAAATACTTTTCACAGCGGTTGAAATAGTTCCCACCGCGGTTGAAATACTTTTCACCGCGGTTGAAATAGTTTCCAACGCGGTTGAAATACTTTTCACCCCGGTTGAAATAGTTTCAACCGCGGTTGAAATACTTTTCACCGCGGTTGAAATACTTTCCGCCACGGTTGAAATACTTTTCACCGCGGTTGAAATAGTTTCAACCGCGGTTGAAATACTTTTCACCGCGGTTGAAATACTTTCCACCGCGGTTGAAATACTTTCCACCGCGGTTGAAATACTTTCCACCGCGGTTGAAATACTTTTCACCGCGGTTGAAATACTTTTCACCGCGGTTGAAATAGTTTCAACCGCAGTTGAAATACTTTCCACCGCGGTTGAAATACTTTTTCGATGTTTTTGCTAATTTTTAGTGTTTTCACATGGCTGTTCGATTTTTGCAGTCGCATGAAAATGGATAGAAGAAATTGTTAAAACCAGAAAACAACTTTATATCTCCGAAATGAATCGATGTCAATGGCAAGAAATTACAGAAAACGCGAAAGTGAAATCTTGAAAACTAGTAAAAGGCAGAAAATTGCAAAAATCAATGCATGGCCCTAACAAGCCACCATAGTAAACAGATGCAGAAATCTTCTGCCAGGCTCAATAAATCTTGTTCATCTCTAGTTCAAGTTAATGTACATACATATACAAACGGATCGGTATGTAATTTACTATCGAGGATAGAAGTATCGTGAGACCGTATGAAATCATATCAGTGTGCCAAAGATGAACTCCGCCATGTTGTCTTCAGTTGTAACATTATTAATCATCTTATTATACACCAGTTGGCCTACTGAACCAATTTACAGCAGGATTTAGTTGAGAAATTATTGTTTTATAGCATCACTTTTCTTCTCATTTTACCATTTTATGCTGAGCTTCCACGTTAAGGATGTCCGCTGCTGGTGAATCAAAGTAATTAACTTCTTGAATAATGTGTGTTGTTGCATTCATAATTATGTAAATGGAGGAAAAACAAAGAAAAAAATATAGGTTGGTGTGCATTTTTTAGCTGTAGGCAACATAAGTGGACTGGCCCATGCTCCATTTGATAACCCAGAAAACATAGGGAATAGCCCTATTTCTGAAGCATATTCATAAAAAATTCATATAATTAGTATTTACGTTTTCTTATATTCTAACTGTTTGCAGATAATCACAATGTCTATCGAAATTTATCAAATCCGATGGATGTTGCTGCGCAATTCTCAGCTAGGAAGCTTTTAAAGGAAATCCCTATCTCTTAACCTATGGAAGGGAGATAACCCAATAGGAAAAAACAGGCAAACTGGCTGCCAAAGCCAAAAATCACCAGTGGACATCCTTAAAAGCTATTTTTCTGGTGGAATGGACTAGTTTGGTTATGTTTCTAAATCATCACTTCAGGGATCAAAAAGATAAGAACTCATTTGACAGAATTTTGGGATATCAACCCCAGGATTATACATCTCACTATCCATACAGTGTGACCGATAAAATAGCTTAGTTCTGGATATCAATACTTTAGGGGTTTCCTCTAAATCAAAGCAATCAGCAGGCCCAGACAGCCAGCTGTTTTTGACAATTTGCTGTGAGGTTTGACTAGTTTGAATTTCATCACTGGCCAAATTACATTTGATCTTTGCAGGGTTTGTACATCCTGAAGCTTCCAACTTTCAACTTCTTTTTGAATGTCTTTTCAAGGTAATAGTTCCTGTTTTCAAGGCATATCACTTTCAGAGTCATTGAAAATATACAGATCAATTTTCTTAATATTTTTACTTAAACATAAGTATGAATGCTCTCTCAACAAATATATTGTTCATACATGGCCTTTCGCATAGACTTGGAATACATCGGTATGACGGGGTTGGCCATCCAATGGCGAAGGACAGTACAACTTTGAGTACAACTGCCCCGTGGGGCTTCAGGGGATTGACCTGGGATGTTGTTGTGCACACCGCAGGTCATGGTAAGAATAGGCCTCAGTTCCTCAGAGAGCTTGTCGTAAGAGGTGACTAACAGAGGCACCCGTGGGGTTCCCGGGTGTGAAAAGGAATAGAACCCCACCTGTGTGGTTCCCGGGTGTGAAAAGGAATAGGACCCAAAGTCGTGATATGACTGAAATATAGCTGAAAGTGACGTTAAATCATATTCACTCACTCACTTGAGCTACAACTAGACAACTGAATTGACAACAATGAACAGGAATTCTCATTTTCAATTTCTTTAGCACAATTTTCTATTTTTCAAGACTTTTTAAGGTAGTGTGCGAACCCTGTCTCCGACTATAATGACAGTGGGTGCAGTCATTGAATATCATCATCCTGATTAAAAACCACAATTGAGGATGTACAGAGAGAGAGCGAGCGAGAGTTTTACATGGTGTTCTGCAATATTTCGGCAATTATTGGGGGACCCATTCCTTTTCACCACCAGGAACCAATGGGTGGGGCAAAAAAGGAGATTGTATAATAATAGAGTTAACACTTTGGGGTCACAAGGCAAATTATCTGTGAGGTTAAGTATTCACCTGAACTTGTGCAAATGACACATGTCAAGCAGTCTCGCCAATCATATATGATATCTCATTTGGCCAATCATTCCTTCAAACAGGTAAGGTGCAATAGGACTGACAATCCTACACTTCCAAATAGAAACAACAAAAATAGAGCAAATACACGTTACAGCCAGCTTTCATAAAAATATTTATTATCATGTAAAACTACCATGACATAAAGGACCATTGTCATAGCCCTGAGTTATATATGCGTAGTCTTAAATTACACTTGCATATCTAATGATTATTGCTCCATTGTTTGTTTATGAACAGTCAGGGCTTAGATTTGAGGAATTCCATGAGGATTCACCCCATATTGACTATCCCAAAATGGCTATCAAGAATTCTTATCAGGATCAAATAAGTACAATGCAAAGGAGATTCAATTATTAAATGCTAGATGCCAAATAACCTGTATAGGTTATAGGGACTGTCTCCAGCTCTCCCATGATGGATGGAATACAATTAACTGTCAGCAGATGGAAATTGTCTGCATTGACAACAGATTTCAAAATTTGCTCATGTGTCACCAGGTTTTCCTGAGGTGGTTGTTTACGGTAATTCCCCTAATAATTCGATCACCGGAAGTGCAGCAAAAATGGCTTATATCTGGAAATATTCTTGATGGCACCAGCTACAAAGTGTCACATTTTGTCATTATATGACTTTTCTTCAATTTGAATGAAGAATGGGAATGTTACTTTCTCTCTGTGTTTAAATAACAGAGTTCAAAGGTGAACTTCCTGTGATTGAATTATTAGTTTACTCTGCTTAATTATTAGAGTGCCGAGAAGTGTGCTGCCAGACGGAGAATAATCTATGAGTGGGGGAGTTGTTCGCACCCAACAGCCCTCACAATTCAGAAAACGGTTTGGTAAAAATAATACTGAGGCAAATGTAGTTTGTTTCAGCTAAATTACATTTGCCTCAGCACTTTCTTTTGAAAGTCTTTTGATATGAATGTATTATATATTAGTGTTCAGTTTATATCGGCCATTTAATAGCTGTGCAGCTGTTACAGCAGTAAGCATGGTATTAGAATCGGAGTTTCATAAGATGTTTATCTTAGATGCTGCCTCAACAACAAAAAATGCTGATGTCATTCAATTTTATTTCAGCTTTTGCTTCGGCACTACTGAATGCTGTAGCGAATTGTGAGGGCTGCCCAATGACTCTCCCTGGTGACACATCAACCACTGTCACTAAAAGTTCTGTTCACCAAAACCTGAAATGGTGAAATGGCGCCTCTTACATGTGTCCATTGTCAGCTTGATGATCTCACTGAATCAGTTCCATATTTGATGTAGGTTCATCAATTAATATACACATCTAGGACAAATAATTGATGTGTTGAGACCCGGGGCTTTTCAGTTGAATAAAGACCTTGACTGTAGATGCTTACATGAAGTACTGACCCTGAACACTACTGTAGAATACATGAAGAGCTGCATATAATAAAGTACGAAGTACAAAATAAGTATGATAAAGAGAGACGACTAGTGTTACAAGTTACCTTTAACATTTTCAAAAGCAATCGCAAGAATACTGTTGAAGAAGTAAAAACCTAATAAAATAACTTGTAGGGATTATTGAATGTTTTAAACAGTGATTAATGAATTAGCAGGCGAGATGT
>JAVTVY010035667.1:0-15213 GCA_036873755.1 Hanleya hanleyi | reverse complement strand
GTTACACTTAACACTCCCAAGGTCCAGGATCCCTGGAGAGTGGGGCTTATTAAATATCAGATGTTAACCACTATATATGACAGGGCATCATGCATACTATGGGTGCATGGCAACAGCAGTATTATCATCTTGTTAGACTCCTTACTATGAGTCGCACATGTAAACGAGAATCACCCCCTCAAATTGCGGGGGAGGAGCAGACAGAGACGCTCGAGTGGTCTCCCGTCTGCTGAGCGCCCCTCGATTATAAAGTACGTTCTGAAAGAGGTCGTTCGTTCGCTGATACGTTGTACGTGCTGAAATATACTGTTCGTTCTGACTTCGCTTGTATTTCCGTATCTCCAATTTTTGTTCATAGTTAGATTCTTCGTTTGGAGAGAGATGAAATATGCGTTTAGAGTTAGGTTCCTTGTTTTGCAAAAAGATGAAATTAGTCTTTAAATCAACACTTTATATCGTTAGATACGTTGTCTGTTGTGAGTTAATCTGTACAACCCGAGCTGATAATTTTAACATAAATGGCCGCCCATAGGTAGGCCTACATGCAGTGTGATTTCCAAACTCGTGCAAATTATATAGGAAAGCAGCTTGAGCGGGTCTCTGATAATATTCGAATATACGACGGGCAAGTATTTACATATATCTTCAACAGTTCCTCCTTACAGTTTGTGTAATAAGATGGCAATTATAGAGAAACGAACACTCACCTATTCATGAAGCTATCGCAGGCAAATCCGGATATCAACGATTTGCATACAAGTGGCCTGTTGTTGTTGTTGGCCTACGGGCGAACACAACAAGGGAATGCTTCGATGCTCTGAGTTATGTTACCGAATGGACGCTTGGCTCTGCTTTTGCTCGCTTGAACGACGTTCTATGTATTTGGAAAATTGCCAGGTGTGATAAACAATCTGTATATAGAAGCGTGTTCGGAGAGTCGTCATAAAGGTGTGTCCAAGCGAGTTTGAGCTTGTAGCCCAGTAAAGGATTAGTGACGATTACCCGTGAATGACTCTTTTGTTTGTTGACGTAATTCCCTCCTAACAATTTCTGCTCAGGTATCAAAGATAAATTCCCGCGTGATTTTTAAGCAGAAGCTTATTTGGAATAAAACCACTGAGTCAAAACGATGACATTCGGAACTCCAAACGGAAATCTATGAAGAGAACCGAATTACTCTCCTGCACGGGTCTTAGCATGAATATTCAATAAATTGAAATATGTGGTACACCGGAAAGGCCCATTCACTCACGCGGAACCACAAATTGTATATTATGAAATTCACTACCACACGGTCTGATATGGTACAAATTAATTAAGGGACACATTGTCAAGGCATTTTTTATGATTTTTTTTTTATTGATAGAACTTGCTTCTATGCTGTTGGAAATTCAAACTTGACACACGTGATGCAATTCTGAGAAAAATATGGAGTCTATGTCACTCGAGGGACCGTATTATACTCTGGTGAATATCCCGAGGAGTTGCGAATGTTATTATGGGACAGGACGTAAATGCAGGTCGATGATACTGTAAATCTACGAGTGACTGAGTGAGTGAGTGAGTAGTAGAGTTTAACGTCGTTTTCAGCCTTGTTTCATTCATATCACGACGGTGCCTACATGTGTCAGAACACGACAGTGCTCACATATCCTATTCCCCTGGACACTGATGAGCCCAGCTACTACTAGTACAGCACTCGGTCACCCATCCAAGTATTGACCGAGCTTAACGTTGCTTAACTTCGGTGATCTACCAGATTTTGATGATCCCATACACATGTAACTTGATCATGAGATGTATTTTCCTTTCAGAGTGTGGGAATTTTCATCCCTTGATCAAGGTAATAAACTTATACAATACTTTTTCCCCCATATAATTTGAATCAATAGTTCCATAGAAATACCAATGACACCCAGAGAAACGTTGTTAGAGCGCAGCATGCCTGAAACTTGATTCGAGCGTCCTGATTGGTCAGTAAGCGCGCATGATGATAGCATATATCGTACGTTCATCAAGTGGGATTAAGGGGATTTCATATAACTTGATCATGGGATGAAAATTTCCACTCGAGAATGAGAATTTTCATCCAAAGATCAAGGTAATATGGGATTCTTTGTCTCACATAATTTAAGTCTTTAATTTAATTAGTACCGTAGTTTATTAAAACTATCAACGACACATTGAGAGAAACGTTGCTGGAGCGCATCATCCGTGCAGCTCGTGTCAAGCGTCGTGACTGAAAACACGTCCTCATCCAATATACGTGGCTGGGACGAATTTCCAGTACGTTATCTCGCATATGTTTTACGGAATATTTTATGAATAAGAGGTTCCAATATAACTTGATCATGGGATGAAAATTCCCACTTGAGGGAAGGAAAATTCATCCCAGCGGAGCCGCCGAGGCGATGTAGGCCTATTTTCTATCTCAGAGCACAGGGGCTCGTTACCGTTGTTAATTGGTTAAATAGGTTGATTATAGGGGTCGAGGTAGGTAATAAAGGACTCCTTTACTACGACCTCGACCCCCCCGGCCTATAATCAGCCTATTTAACCAATTAACAACGGTAACGAGCCCGTGTCTCAGAGTGGCTGCCCTTGTGAGTGGTTTAGAGCTACCAAACTCGGAACACATGTACTACGAGACAATACCTTCATGTTGGTACCGCGAGTTCCACGATCCACCGCTAGAGGGCGAACAGGTAACTGTCATTTCTGCTATTAAGGTAGTCCGCTGGTGATTTTTGGCTTTGGCGGCCATTTTCCATGAATTTGCTTGTTTTTCGCAGTAGGTTATCTCCCTTTCCTAGGTTAAGAAATAAGGATTTCCTTTAAAAGTCCTCTAGCCGAAAATTTTGCCCAGCAACATTCATCCAATTTGATAAATTTTGATAGAGATTTTGATTATCTTCAAACAGTAAGAATATAAGAAAAATTTAAATACATTTTATTTAATTTTTCCGTGAATATCCTTCAAAACCAGAGCTATTCCCTATGTTATCGGGGTTATCAAATTGAGCATGGGTCAGTCCACTTAATGTTGCCTTCGGCTAAAAAATGCACACCAACCTATATTTCCCCCTCATATTACTCAATTATGATTGCAACAACACACATTATCCAAAAACAGTTAATTACTTTGATTTACCAGCAGCGAAGTAACATCCTTAAATATGCTCTCCGTCCTTCCATTCATGACTCCTTCTGTCAATGCGTGCAGGTTCTTTGGCTGGGGAGGGCGTGGGGGGAGGAGGTTGCTGGGACAATGATGAAAGTCGAGAGTGGTGGGGAGGTGACTGGGACAATGGTGGAAGACTGGCTGATGCAAAAATAGAGAGGGGATGAGCAGCTTTATCAGCTCGGGGAGGATGGTAGCTGGTGGAATGAAATTGGGGGAGCCGAGGTGAGCGGAGCGCGAGAAATGCGCTGGTCTCTGATTGCTGTACAATTAAAAGAGCCGGCCTGACATATATCTGTCACAGCTGAATTTTCCGCATGTTTGTCTGTCACCGCTCAAATGTGCACCGCGCTGCACTGAATACGATGGTGTATCTAAGAATCGTAACCCAGTTCAGAATTCCGTCAAAACGCCACCATGATCTTATTGGGAATTCTCTATACTGTTTATGTGTCTACACTCTCAGAAATTTCCGTCACTTTGATGTATTTTTTCCCGTTATGTTTGACGGAAATTTTCCATTTTTACGAATTACCTTGCTTTTTTCGTCATCTAAAAATTTCCGTTATTTTGATGTGCTTTTTTTCGTTAAATCTTCATCCGATGAAAAACTTCCGTTTTCGACTGAGGGGTTCAGGAACCGTGAAATTAATTTAAGGGCATGCTTATTGCAAGCTACTTTATTTAACATTCTATTTTTTTGCTATTGGCGAAATGATGTGATAGCTGAAAAAAGTAGTTCAAGTTGCAAAATTTTAATTTTAATAACAACATATGAATAAACTCATATATAGCAAAATAGACATACTTTAAGTTGAATTTAGCAGATCCGTAAATGTTGATACTACTATTTGAATTTAAAATTCGAATTTTGTCTCTGTGCTTGGAAACTCAAACTTACTTTCGTAAACCTGAAGTAAATTTAAATATATTTCTAAATACCTGCGCGTTTTCATATAAGATGTACAGATCTATTTCAAACAGACTCTTGTCCTGTCAGCAATCATTTCCGCGTGGGGTTGCTAGGCATGCATGGTGTACGTAAAAATCGTATATTGGCTTCGGTTCAGGCTTAAAATCGTTATCGTTGGGTTTCATAATTTATGAACAAAGTGTATAGCATTTGTCAATATGCATGCCTTTCGCCACAATGCCCCCAAGCTCCAAATTCTAGTAGTGCTGTCTCCCTACTACGCTGGAATAGATTGCCCCGCTGGAATTGCACATGCGCAGATAATTTCAGTTTCAAAGCGGATCTGATGAATTCCTGACAGCTAGGGCACACTTGTGGGAAAAGACAGGGATTTCAGATTACTAGTGCAACAAACAGTTTTATAAGTTAAACTCACTGACAAGGTAAGTAGCACTTGTGTTAACTGTGTTAATAACTGTATGATAACTTAATCCGTGTATTCTGTGATGCCGTTTAACATTTGAACCACGTAGTACCGGTAGCTGACTATATCGTGGAGGTACATGTAGTAACTTAATATCTCAAAGACGATAGCCAAACGCGCGAAACGGGCCATGTGCTGATCATGTGACCAGGCAACTTATCCCATGCATTCATTAACTGAAATGCTATGGTGTGAATCTCAATGTTAAACACACTGATTCATTCTTAATAGTTACAATGGATTATTTAACATTTTAAAGTAAAATTTCACATGATTAAATTAAACGATGTAAAACTTACATTTTTTCATGCTCTTAAAATAATTCATTCGTAATGAGGCTAAGATTCTTTTCATATCCTTGCAGATTTGCTCCTTCCAAGACCTGTAAGACGATCGCTCTATTTGTGGAACGGGTGGTTGACAGCAACTTAACTTTTAATGTAAGTATTTTATCATCGAGTACTGGTTGCTATTTGTGTCTTAATTAACAGAATAATCCGGAATGGGGCAATGGATTGAGTTACGCAAACTGGATAATATCAGCTCTTTTGTGCATGTAAAGACAATTAAATATATGCTATGTTTTATATCAATATCTCCTTTTTAGATGTCTCCTGCATAATATAATACTGCTCCACTGTTCAGCATCTATAGGTCTGCAGGTTTAAATTTAAATTTAATTGCGTTTAGCTACCTTGCTTATATATGGGAATTGTGTCTTTTTAATTGCCGTGAAGTATTTACATCTATACATGTACATAATATTGCTATGTTTAATATTAGTTTCCAACAGATAGAATATCTTCAGACTCGATACGGGCATTGATGGGTAATTAGTGTTCATTTCTCTTGTTACAGGTCGTGTTTGGAATGGAGCAGGGACACAAAGGAACCAGTCATTCTCATTGTGATACCAGGAATGGAGCAGGGATGCATAGCAGCTAGGCATTTTCACTGTGATACAAGAAGCAGTTCCGACATTCATTAGGCAGGCGGCATACAGAATCCAAAGACTGTTCGTATCCAAATTCTAAATGCACCAAGACTTGTGCTGCAATGATAATTGAGGAGATGATCTCATATCTTTGGAAGATTTAGATTGTACTCATATGAGACCAGAACTCAAGCTTACAAAAACGTTTTACCAGCAGGAAAAATATTAATCCCATAGTGATGATCCCATAACAAACAATTCCGTCTTTATTAGACTTCACTATTCAATAGACTTTATTATCCTACTTGAAAATGATGACTGCTCATAACCACACCCAAGCTATTTTATTTGTTGATAATATTTGCTCAGTGACACATTGAAGACTTTGTATGCACAATGAGATGTGAGGTAATGAATAAATTTATGCATGTACTATTTCGTACATATGAATTCATCTTATTTAATTGTTTACTTATGTATCATTCCGATGGAAACTGTGTTAGCTGGAATGTAGAATTTCAGTTTGCCGAGTACAGAATTGGTGTGTTGTATCAAATTGTAGAGCAATTTAATACTAGTGCACATTCACTGATCAATGTGGAATTTCAAATGCATAAAAAATAACTGCTTCTCTGATTTTCATAATCATATGACTTAATCAGACTATATTTTACAACCCGTTCAGAATAATTTCACTTTTCTTGATGCACAGAGCGATTGAGAAAATCAGAAGATTCAGTCTGTAATATTTCGAATATTGGCCCATTTGGCACATTGAATTTCATTTTTTTACACTGTTGTTCAGCAGTTTGCCAGTGATTATAGTCTCATTTTGTTGAAAGAATTCCTAATGGGAATATGAAAAAGTAAATTGAAATTTCTGGGTATTTTTACCATGATTCTGTTTTTCAGCGACAGAATTATAATTTCCACGAAGAGTTTTGCTTACAGAGATATATGTGGAGCAATATTTTGAGAAAAAAAATGAAGTGTTTTTCCGTCAGTACGGATTTCCGTTTCGTTTACGGAAAAATAAGCGTATATTGCATTTTCCATCAGTACGGAATTCCGTTTTAATTACGGAAGAATCGTGGCATCTCTTTAATTTCCGTCCTGATGGATTTCCGTTTCGGTGACGGAAAAATATCCGGAAACTCTGCTGCCAGTGATTTTTCCGTCAAAATGACGGAAAATTTATGAGAGTGTATGTCTGTTTTTGTCTCGCTCCAGAAACGAATCAAAATTCTAGAATATGCATACAGAACAACATTTATCTTGTAAAAACAAAACATTCTGTGAGCTCTAATCCCAGATACATGTAAATGTATAAAACAAGAACTTGGTATACTAGCTGTGTAATTACTATTCAATCTCTTTAGAACATATTCGGATGGTCTTTTCAACAAGTGTATATTTCAACTAAGACAACTGGATGCTGAAACATTGTAAATGTAACATGAACACATAGCTTGAAGATAGTTCTTCTAAAAAAGACACACTAGAGGTGGTCCATATTCATATTGCCAGTTAGAATCTGGAGCCTCGGGAGATAATTTGTTCGTTTAAATTCCAATACATTTTACTGAAGGCAACGAATAGACAGGTCTGCATTTGCCATTTTGACCAAAAAAAATCCCTCTCCCGTTCAAAGTTAGCCAATTATAATCGTTTTCTTGTTACAATACCATGACATGAATAAAAAATACCACCAATGAACTCGATCATTGGGACAGCGCTCAGTTGAATATTCACGAAAACTTGTATTAAATAAAAAGACGTCATTGTTTTATGCAGATTCCAAAAGAATATATGTAAAAATGTCCATATACACACAACTTTAATCTGACAGTAGAAGAGAACATACGCCGCCCCAGAAAAGTTCCAGTCTCTCATGACGACGGGTCTACTATTAGACAATCCATGTGCAAATGCTCGCACAATGAACACTAGCATTTGAAAAGTTCCTCAAAAATCCTTGTTCCAATTGCCAGGTCCCGTTGTCTTGCACACACACTGGGTGAGTGAGTGAATAGGTGAATAGGGTTTAGCGTCGCTTTCATCAGTTTTTCCAGCTATTTCACGACGGGAAAGAGACGGGATGGGAAGGGAAGAGAGGGGGGGAGGGAAGAGAGGGGGAGGGGCGGGGGTATCTACTTGTAACGGAGCAGATCTAATGATGCCATTTTGTAGTGTTGTCCCACTGAAATATGTCGTAGGCAGACGTGACACCCCACTCATTCACACTGTACTGACACCGAGCGAACCAGTCTTTGCTCTATCCTCTTAATGCTGAGTGTAAGCGAGAAAGCAACAAGTTCCCTTTTGCAAGTCTTTGGTATGATCCCGCCTGGGATTGAACCCCGTACCTATCGCTTACGAGGCGCACACATACTGGACATATAGCGGGGTCAGTCTTTACTATGGCTTGTCCAGGTTTGGACAGATTTTGCTGCAATGCACAATAATACTGAAACACAGACAAACTGAATAGTTTATCTCTTGTTTACATTGTCAAAGATATTCACTTATTGCGTTTCAGGGATTAATTCCTCTCAATATCATGACTTTTCTCATATTTGGTCAGCTGTGGTACTGGTACTTTGAAACGATTCCCCGCCAGGACAATCGTTAACTATTCCTGTGGTGTGCACATGTTGATTTTTCATATGTGATTTGAGATTGTGTTTGAATGCACCTCTGTATGGGCACACTAGACATGCGAATGGCTTTTCTCCGGTGTGAGTTCGCATGTGACCGATTAGATTACATCGTCCTGCACAAGTGTATTCACATATTGAACACTTGAAAGGTTTTTCTCCAGTGTGGATCCTCATATGCATCATCAAATGTTGTTTTTGTCTATATACCGAGCCGCACACCACACACTTGTATGGCTTTTCCCCAGTGTGAATCCTCAGATGTGTTTTCAGATGTTGGCGTTGCCTGCATCTGTAGCCACACACATCACACACATATGGTTTCTCTCCATTGTGAGTTCGCAGGTGTAAATCCAGTCCCTGCTGTCCCGCTGAACTAAAATCGCACAGTGAGCATTTGTATGGTTTATCTCCGGTGTGAGTTCGCATATGCACAGTCAAGTTTTGTCTTGTTGCACATCTATGGTCACACATCGAACAGTTGAATGGCTTGTATCCAGCATGCATATCCATGTGCCTACTTAGCTGACCCTGCTCTCCGAAACCCTTACCACACAATAAACACGCGAACGGTTTCTCTCCAGTGTGACTCCGCATGTGTCTAGACAGACCACCCTGCTGTGCACACGTGAAAACACACATTGAACACTTGTACGGTTTCTCTCCAGTATGAGTTCTCAAGTGTATACGCATTTTGACTCCAGATATGAACCCGTAATTACATATAGGACATTCATGTGCTTTGTCTGCAAGGTGAGTTTTCATGTGCATGTTCAGCTGGCCAAGCTGTTTGCAGCTGTACTCGCACACTGAACATTCGAAAGGCTTCTCTCCGGTGTGCGTTCTCATGTGTACTGTCAGCTGTGACTGCTGTATGCATCTGAATGTACACACGGAACACCTGAAAGGTTTTTCTCCAGTGTGAGTTCTCGTGTGTCTCGTCAAGTAGTTCCGCCTTGCACACCGGAACGGACACAGTGAACACTTGTACGGTTTCTCTCCGGTATGCGTTGTCATATGAATGTTCATTAGAGCCTTGTGTGCACACTTGTACCCACACTCGGTGCAGCTCAATTTCTTCTTTGTGGGGTTTTTCATTTCCATTATCAAAGAGCAAACGCAAAACCAAAGTCGCAGTCTGTATCCTTTCCACCTCGACAAGCTTACTTCTGTCTCATGGTATTGTCTCTTCCACATCCATCCAGTTTAAGTGCGAAAGGTATGCCCATAAACCAGGCATCATTCCACGTGAATCTGTTAAAACGAGAAATAATAAACGGTCATAAACGGGTCTTTTTGTTGATACACTAAACATATCACATTCGTACTTTAATGCTTCAACTTATCTACTATGGTAAACTGTTAGTTCCGATTCTACAACCGTATGGAATCAAATCCGGTGGCGCAGGTTTAAACAACTAAGTTATAAAAAAATTAGACTAGACTACTTCTAGTGTGAACTGAAAATAAAGGACCATGTCGACCAGAATACTTCTATTGCGAAATGACAATAAAGGATCATCTCGACCAGACTACTTATTTTTACGAGAAAAGAATGAAAGCTGACCCTCCCCGGCTTTTGTTTTATCATATTGGTGTCATTTTGAGCCTATTTGCATACCCCCTCCCCTCCCCCGAATAGAGGGTCATAGGTGAATTCTAGATGGCGGTCATGTGAGTAACAGGAAACTGATATTATCGCCATTTTTCTGCAGAATCCTGCTTTTCTTCAAGGAAAATTGGGTAAAATCTATTTTATTTCATATCAGACTATTATCTACTAATTTTTCATGCAGATTTTGCAAAGAAAAAACCCAAGTACGCTACCCGCGATACGTGGGCATTTTAGAAAACTGAACAACGTACCCTCTCCTTTCATATTTTGCGAAGCAACCTTCAGTCGACCCCACCCCCACTCTCACCGGAAGTCGTTATCGAAAGTAGATCAATTAGGTGCCACAAGAATAGTAAGTGGACAATAATATTCATGAATCGTTTTTGGAAATTGTTTGTGCTACACAATAAAAGGAACACACAAACCAAACAGACAACCCAATCAGGCTAGCTGTTCACCCCAGCAGTTGAAGACTAATTAAGGTACATTGCCACACTTACACACTTACTTCTCACTCTCTCTCTCTCTCTCAAATACAGTCACACAAAGTGCATTTGTCAGATAGTGCCACAGAATTCATCTTGGGCCAAACTGCTCCATAATAACCACCGCATTAATCCCCAAATGAAAAGGTAGAAGAGCCTACAGTACAAATATCTGAGATCCACACATCCTGTAATAGCCAAAACTAGGAAGGGTAGTTGGTCACAATTTTCAAACTTTGCCTCCATTTGTAACCATTGAAGGGACTAATCAACATGACGTGGGTAAATACGATCATGAATATTAAAGGGGAATGTTATCACAATTTTTGAAAGGCTAAAACCAATAAAAAGCAGTTCCCTGTGGCCTGCTTTATTTTTTAGAATTATTTTCAAAATTTTAGCGATGATGCAATATCCTGAAATACGGCTCCAAAGTGCCTGATTTTTACCCCCAGTAAATCCGCCCGGCGATTACCCTGTGACGTCACACAGTGAAGCGGCCAGAGTCAAACATGGCGGATAACACAGACAGCGGTACAAGCTCTGACACAGATTCCGATTTCAGCGTTAACCACGTTGAAGACTGTGACGTTGGAGATTATACTGGTCTTGGAACTGGATAGAATGTAGAGGCAGTAAGCGATCATGAAACTAAAGGAGAAGGAGAATCTATCGAGTCATATAGATTTGAGCCATATACAAGCGAATCTGGGGTCAAACTGGGTCGTCCTGATGTCAGGCCTGTTTCAAGCCTGTGGCAGGCCGGTTTAAATACACTGATTACATGCTTTATACACGAAATTACAACTGTCTGTGGATCTTACAATAATATTTCTACATTTCTGCTTTTATCTGGCATTTTTTAGGCATAAATCAGTTATTATAATGCACAGGATCGTAAATTTACTCTTCCGCAAAAAGGAAACTAGGCCGGCTTGGCTTATTGTGGCTGTCATTATAATATATATATTCATTTAAAATCTACAGATAATTTGTTGTTGTAAGAGCATACTATGTGGTTATTTACGCCTTTATTTTTATATGTGTGTGTTTATTGGCATTGTATGGTTCATTATTTTTCATTTCTTACGGGACGGACAGATTGTTATACCGTGGCAGGCCGGCTTATTTACATTGCTTATGTGCTTAATTTTATTATGTGCTTGTCAATTATTGTTAGCGATTTGATGTTAAAACGGGAGCTAATCCATACCTGTGGATAAGTCCTCTCAAATGAAAACAAAGTTTCAATTCCAAAGGAAGCTATTTGATGTTGAAACAATAACTAACTCACCTGTGGAGAAGCCCAGTTTATTTCTTTTGGACACCCTGTTGCTGAACGCGCGACGTTAAACCTTAATTCTCTCACTCTCCCTCTTGGACACCCTCCCATAAAAAAATGTTTGCTTCACACCTTTCTGTTAGTTTCAGTTACTCTTCCGGGTGATCAATTTCAATTTATTGTATCAAAAAAACATAGAATGTATGTGCTCACATGGAGATACAAAAAGACATCAAATAATCTGGATAAGCTGGTGCCAGAAGTGAATTTCCTATATACGGGAATAAGTTGATTAAAAGTACATTGATTATTACAGTTCAGTTAATAGCTGTAAGACGGATAGCTGGATTCAGGATTGGCTGTTCGATCACTCCGTGGGACTGATGCAAAATTTCAAGAGTGGAAGATTAAATCTTCGGTAGAGGAGACGATGGAAACGGTGTGGACCCAAACATCCAGGGAGATTTACAGTGCTTGTCTGCGGGAACGGTTTGTCGCTTGCCGAGTCCACGAGGTCGGTCGTCCCTGTATAACTCACGCACTCCGGCAGACTGAGGGGTTGTCTATTTTCTCTTTCTGATAAAGATTTATTTGTCTTGATCTTGGAAATAGCTTCTTTCAGTATAGGGGGATATCCACACATTCTTGCCATCTCTGTTGTTGCATAGCTGTCGTCAGTGAAGTGAGCGAAATAAATGCGAGACCATTTCGTCGGCTTCCCCCACGTGTTTTGCACAAATTTCGTCGAATTTCTCCCCGATTTTTTCCCCGTTTGGCCACGGGTGCAACTTGAATCCATCTCCATTCGTGTTGCTACACCCTCCAACAACACACCGACGAGGTATGATGCCTCCAAAGTACGAGAATACAGTCGAAAAATCGAAAAATATTGGAGCAGATTTTACTTGTTTACGTATGCTAATGCTAATGCTATGGCGAACTGGTTCACTCTGTGACGTCATGGGTCAAAGGTCACCGCTTTGACAGGCTCGTGGTAGGAACGCGATTAAATCGCCAAATTTACCGTTTTAAAGTTCGGAGATCGGGGGGAAAATTATATAGTCGATTTCTTACAGTATCAAGGTATATATTAACGTTTACATAGGTCCGGCGATAACATTCCCCTTTAATGACTTAGCATTAACCCTTACAATGATAGTGTGTTTTCATATCATTCTGTAATAACACATGTTTGGTGATTTGGTTTGTGGGGGTTAATGCTAAGTCATTATTATTCATGAATGTTGGCCTATTCGTCATGTAAGGAAAGCACAATAGGTGACTACATGTACAGATGTAGGGAACCATGTTAAACCTGGAAAAGCTACCCGACAAACTGTATTGCACAAGGTGTTCCCGGTTTGAAGATCCTTACATATATATATATACGTTACGTATAAATTTTTTCAAAAAATTATGAAGCTTAATAAATAAATATGTATGTATATATATTTTTTTTTAATAATTTTTTTTTTTTTCTAATTTTTTTTTCTGAGTGTATTTCTCTTTCATCTTTGGCTCAATAAAAGTTAATCCCTAAAATGCCAAACCGAGTTACTACAGTTTTTAATTATCTATCATACCTTGTTTTCTATGACATAGAATAAAAGAGCTCTTTTATTCCATGTTATAGAGGACAGGGTATGATAGATAATTAAAAACTGTCGTAACTCGGTTTGACATTTTAGGGAATGACTTTTATTGAGCCAAAGATGAAAGAGAAATACACTCAGAAAAAAATATTTAAAAAAATAAAATTGATTTAATATATTTATTAATTTTCATAATTTATTGAAAACATTTATACGTAGACATCGACCATCCAATATCCCACAGGCCAGGCAACTGTGCCTGTATTCCCTTCCTAATTTTGCCTATTTCAGGTTGAATATGTTCATGTGGATCTCAGATATTTGTATGATCTTCTACCCTTTCATTTTGAGGATTACTGTGGTGGTTATTATGAAGCAGTTTGACCAAAGAGAAATTCTGTGACTACCGGTATACAGTTCCATAAGGTAAGTTACAAAGGTGACTTCTTTGTGGAGTGGTCATATATTTTATTCTGTTTGTATTCAAATAACCACAACAACCCGAGCCAATTCATGTGAAATGTTCATCCACATCCTGTAAGCCATTTAGGAGATATTTTAATAATAGGAAACACTGACTAGGACCATCATTTGAATTGAAAATTTTGAATTTTCTTTGCCTGGAATAACGGTTCATACTCCATGTAAGGATCACAAGACAATGCGTACAATAGCCAAGTCTGGGGACAACAATATGTCTAGACTTGAGCCTTTTCAGCTGCACAAAGGCTCTGACAATAGCCCCATACATGAAGTATCTACCGGAATAACGGATCCGGATGATCCACTGTACAATAAGAACACCTGCCAAAGAGTTGCATGAAGAAAACCAATTATACATACGAATAAACGGATAGTCACATCTACATCCGCGTTCCACTGAGATTGTCCCCGTGACAATATATAGTCTGTAGGGTCGCTGTGGAACGCAGCTCTCACTTTGAAGCTGACCCAGCTCAAACAAATATCGGCCACAAATATCAAGGACAAAGACCCGAGAAAACGGAGATAGTTGGCGCGAGACTGATTAAAGGGAGGTAACTTCTCAACTTTTTAATGCAGCTTAATGTTTCTCTACTCTGATTCTCCAAAACGGCTTCTTCCAGTTTCACCAACTTGTAAATGCCTTCGGTAATTTGGTAACAACTCCCTCACAAATACGTATTCAGTCCGGTCAAGCTGCACACTTGTCTTTCAGCAGCGTTATCATTGGATTAGTTCCGAGTGACTTCTATTCCAAGTTGAAAGGTCATCCCTAACCTTCAAGATGGTACAAGTACTGTAGTCTAAACCACAATGCAATATATCAAATACCAAAATAGTCCTTATATCATGTTGAATGGAAACTCATACGCTTTGATACAAACTAAGATAACTAAAAAAAAGAAAAAGGAAAAAATTGTACAACAAAACTGACTTAAGGATGTCCGCTGGTGGTAAATCAAAGTAATTAACTTTTTGAATAATGTGTGTTGTTGCATTCATAATTGTGTAATATGAGAAAAAACACAGAAAAAATATAGATTGGTGTGCCTTTTTTTCCTGTAGGCAACGTTAAGTGGACCGTTTTGATGCATATTCATGAAAAATTCATATAAATAGTATTTAACTTTTTCTTATATTCTAACTGTTTGCAGATAATCACAATGTCTATCAAACTTTATCAAATTGGATGGATGTTGGTGTGCAAAATTCTCGGCTAGAAGGCTTTTAAAAGAAATCCCTATATCTTAACCTAGGAAAGGGAGATAATCCAATAGGAGAAACAGGCAAAATGGCTGCCAAAGCCAAAAACCACCAGCGGACATCCTTAAGGTTGAAATTGAAAATTTAATTTAAAAATTTGAAATTGAAATATGAGGGCAATGCATTGAATAAGTTTAACATTTTGATAGCTTCCCGAATATAATGAGGGTATTTGGTGGAGCGAGGTTCAGTTTAGGAGATAGTAGATGGGGCTTGGTGCCCGGGGAGTGGAGACAAGATCCCGAGGGTTGTGGATGAGTTTAATAAGTAAAGCGTGATGTACAACCTCCTGGCATATATAAGGTATGGGGTCGGGCGAGGTTA
>JAVTVY010035666.1:0-14101 GCA_036873755.1 Hanleya hanleyi | reverse complement strand
GTTCAATTTTATCTATATATAATGCTGTCATGAAATAAAACACAAAATTGAATGAATGTTGTTTTTGTTTTCTGTTCAGAATGTAATTGTCCAATAATGTCTTTGAATGGACCATCTGGTTGCCGATGCAGTTAGAGCAGTTAATGTCATCTATCTACTATTAAAAAAGCAAATAGAGTTGACATTCCTCGAGTTAAACCAAAAATGAGGGCATTTACCTTCCCCTACCCCCAAGTCACAAAAGTCCAGTAATCTCACGAAAACTACCTCTCAAGGTCATCTGTCTACATATAATAATTAGTCATACACTCAATATTAATACAGTGATGACAATGTTTTACAATGTCTGTCGGGATCTATCAACACTAAACAGTCGCGTCTAATGAGTTTAATCAGTCTGCCTATAAACTATCCAGTTCGAATGGAGCGAAATCACCAAGATGTCATTAATCACCATCATCGTCTTCCGTGTCGCTTGATTGAACTTTGTTTGGGTTTCTGCATGACTCGCCTCACATGCAATTGGGAGCTTTTGTGCCTGGCATCTCGTTGCTTTTGCAAGCACATATGTGGCTGCTTTGGCATGCAGACGCCTTACCCCTACATGCTGTCAGCTCAACCAATCCAACTGGAGCAGGGTCTTTAGACATTAGGGTGGGTTGGAGTGTTCCATCCTTGGTGGTCCTTCCATTACCATCAGGCTCTGGTACCCCAATGGTTGACGAGCAGTGATGCCTTCCAGATATAGACTGGTAACTCGATGGATGTGCAGCCGGGTACTGTCAGAAGTTGGTTGGATGCATTCACTCTTCTACATTTTCTGGCAGAACTTCCAAAATCTGACTTCGTCTGCTGTGTCACCAGATCCCCGAGCTGTTGTGTAGATGGAGCATACACACCGCTCGCATCCAAGGATGGTGTTATCTGTGGGTGGGATTATATCTCTAGCTGAGACACTCGCTTTTGTAGGTCTTCATCTTTCTGGAATATCCTCAAGGCAGTTTTCTTCCCAATACCACTGAAGGCACTCGTCGAATCCTCAGAGCATACAAGGATGGAAGTGCTTTGCATACTTCTGGACCAATTGCAGAGACTATTTCGTGGAGTGGAATGTAGCGTAGCCTTTTGTTCACACCGATATGAAACCAAAGTTTGTGGCACATCATTCTGGTGTACATATGTATGCATATGACAGCGACGTCTGTATCTGGTGACTGCACGATCACCTGTGGGTGGTCATGTGAAGCATTATGCGCATGCAGCAGAAGCCTCCGCCCAGGACCAGCTGATCGACTGGTTCCAGTTTCTTGTTGCTGTTTGGCACCACCGTTCTGAAAGAAATGCACACAGGCACCGGTGTGAAGCAAAGGCTACGCTACATCCCAATCGACGGAATAGTCTCTGACACTTGTCCAGAAGTATGCAAAGCACTTCCATCCTTACATGCTCTTACAGAATGTGATTCGACGAGTGCCTTCAGTGGCATCGGGAAGAAAACTGCCTTGAGGAAACTCCAGAAAGATGGAGACGTACAAAAGCAAGTGTCCCAGCTAGGAGATATCATCCCGCCGACAGAGGACACCGTCCTTGCATGCGAGCGGTTTGTATAGAGCAGACGAAGTCAGAGCAGGCGAAGTCAGATATTGGATGTTCGGCCAACTTCTGACAGCACATCCATCGAGCTAACTACCAGTCCTTTATCTGGAAGGCGTCACTGCTCGCCAGCCAAGGGTTACCAGAGCTAGATGGTAATGGATGGGCCACCAAGGATGGAACTCCCCAACTCACCCTAATGTCTAAAGACCCTGATTGGTTGAGCTGACAGCATGTAGGCTGCATGCCAACGCAGCCACATATATGCTTGCAAAAGCAACGAGATACCATGCACAGAAGCCTGCAATTGCATGGCGAGTCATGCAGAAACCCAAACAAAGTTCAATCAAGCGACACGGAAGACGATGATGATGGTGATTAATGATATCTTGGTGATTTTTCTCCATTCGAACTGGATAGTTTATAGGCAGACTGATTAAACTTCTTGGAGACGACTGTTTATTGTTGGTAGATCTATACAGACACTGTAAAAACATTGTCATCGCTGTATTACTATTGAGTGTATGCCTGTAATTATTATATGTAGACAGATGACCTTGAGAGGTAGTTTTCGTGAGATTACTGGACTGTGTGACTTGAGGGTAGGGGAAGGGAAATGCCCTTATTTTTGGTTTAACTCGAAGAATGTCAACCCTGTTGGTTTTTTGCATAGTAGATGGATGACATTAACTGCTCTAACCGCATTAGCAACCTGGTGGTCCATTCAAAGACATTATTTCACAATTACATCCGAAACAGAAAACAAAAACAACATTCCATGCAATTTTGTGTTCTATTTCATGACATAACATTCTATGCAGATAAAATTGAACTTGCTAAGCAGCAATGCAAACACCTGTCTCCGGTCAATAATAACTGGCGAGAAATCGTGGCTGTAGAAGCTGACAAAAACAATTCTGCAGATTTACAGATTTGTGCTTCATACGCCACCCCTCTGATAGAAAATAGACCGCCATTTATTGTTGCTGCCAAAAATCAACTGTACATCAGGACTAGGAATGTTCCAGAGACATCCCCCAAACAGCCTGGAGTGACAAACCAACTGTGTAGTGGGTGTTGCACGAAACCATTTTTTAGGCCTCTTCTGAAAATTGGCTCCAGGACTAATTACTCGCCTACAGCCATTGATAACTCTCCAGAAACGTGCGCTAAGAGTGATAACATTATCTAGAAATTGGAATTAGGAACGTAAAACTGGTCTCTGGAAATAGTATATTTAATGCTTACGTTGCGGCCTTCTACAGAGCTAATGTTGTACTGGAAACAAATCTATATATACAGCTGATTACATACAAAGTGAGTACTGTTCACTTGCAGTGTGCCCGAGATCATTGAAAAGGGTGTTGAACATACAGGGGTAAAAGCGTTCGGTGTCCGGCTATTTTCGTTTAGTTTGACCTAACGAAACGCGAACGGAACGAAATGTAAACGCGTTTCAAACGCTTGCCAAACGATTATAGTAAACGAAACGCTTTCAATATCGCTTAATTTTTATTTTATCAAAACGCGTTTCCCTCGTCAAACGCGTTTGCTCTGATCGAAACGCGTTTATAAACGCGTTTGTGAATGCGTTTTATAAACGCGTTTCGAACGGGTTTCTCTTTTCGTTCGACTTTGTGCAAATTTGTGTTTTTATTTTGCAAACCAGGCCAGGAAGTCCACGTGTCGGGGCTTTCCCCAGCCGCTATTATAATCTCTGTGCTATAAATATATGTGGCATAGCCTTTAATATACAAGGGTACACACGTTCTGTGTCCGGTAATTCGTTTCGTTTATATATTGCGCTAAGATTAAATCTTTTCGTTCACCAAGCGAAACAATATATGTTTTCCCGTACCAAGCGAAGTGATTAGTCAGGCATGTTATGATGAGTCGAAAAAGCGTTTCGCCTGATCTTGACTCCATGCAGCTTTTGACCAACACTCAGTCGCCGAACCGTTGTACAAAGATAAAAAACAGACCAAATAATATTCTCGCCCGACGAAGCAACCGTGGTGTGGACGGTAATGCTTATTTAACAACAACAACAACAACAATAAAACGCGTTACGAAACGCGTTTCCAAAACGCGTTTCGAAACACGTTTTCAAAACGCGTTTCAAACGCAAGCTTAAATCTTTTCGTTCACCAAGCGAAGAAATATTTGTCTTCCCGTACCAAGCGAAATGATTAGTCAGGCGTGTGATACCGAACCGAAAAAGCATTTCGCCTGACCTTGACTCCATGCGGGTTTTGATCAACACTCAGTCGCCGAATCATTGCACAAATGAAAAAAAAACAGACCAAATAGTATTCTCGCCCGACGAAGCATCCGTGGTGTGGACGGTGATGCCTATTTAACAACAACAGCAATAAAACGCGTTTCGAAACGCGTTTCAAGCGCGTTCATAAACGCGTTCGTGAAACGCGTTTTAAGCGAAACGAAACGAAAGATAAATGAACAAACCGATGATCAAACGCGTTTGCGAGGTATAAACGCGTTCTTTGAGAAGCAAACGAAACGAATACAAAACGCGTTTAGAACGCTATTGAAACGCGTTTCAAACGATAATAGAACGATAATATACGTGAAAAACCGGACACCGAACGCTTTTACCCCTGTATATAGGATAACAATAAAAAAAAAAAAAGTGTGAAATCTTGCTTGCAAAGTGAGTACTGTTCTTACAAAGTGAGTACTTACGACTGATATTTACAAAGTGAATACTGCTCACTGCAGTGAACCCGGGATCATTGAAAAGGGTCTTGAACATATACAGTATAACAATAAAATGTGTAAGGTCTTGGTGATAAGCAAAGCCATTTAGGGCTACAGCATAACACAAGTACATATCGCACCTTATGTAAATCGATGGACCACTGGTTTAAATTTCAACTTGTTCGTCCAATATTAGTACATAATTTAAATGCACGATTATATACAGTACATATTGTAAGCGTCAGATCCAACATTCGGTTGGGGGGGGGGGGGGAAGAAGGAAATTCACATGTATGGTGTTTGCAGAATGAGTTGCAAAGTTAAGTGTCACAATCGCTTCTTTGTTTTCTTCAGTCTGGTATCCCATACGTTAGATAGAAAGCGAAGACCACCGTTCCGATTTAATGAGGGATTTTCCACTCGGGCCCAAATGGCCTCTTTGACGCCCCTCTCAAAGACCAGTTTTACGTTCTACGAGAGACCAGTTTTACGTTCCTAATTCCAATTACATATCCTGGATGAATGAGAATCTACATTCTTACATTATCTAGAAAGTTAGACCACACTTCGCGCCTGTTTACTGATTTAAAAATTGTACAGCTACAGAAACTAAATCTTTACTCATGCCTTGTTATGACTCACAAATTTTTTCACCATCCCGAAATACTGCCACAAATTTTCCAGTCCTATTTTACTAAGCAATCTAGTATTCATTATTATCGGACCACGGGAAACCTGCTATTAGTAGTTAAAACCCAGAAAAGTTCGTATTTTGCAGGGGGAGGTAATTCTTGCATCCGACAGGGGGCGCCACCAGCTCAAGGTTATGGATTGCATCAGCATTGGCTGTGTGCCAAGTTTAGACCACTATAGGTCTGGCAACCTTTGACTGTGTATTCCTCCGCGGTGATGCGGTCATGTCTGGCGGTGATGCGGTCACGAAAAAAAACCTTCCGCGGAGAAAAAGTAGTCCCCAGACTTCAAATACGCTGCATGGTCCAATTGGGTCGTATGAGGTATCCATGTGAAGAATTCGTAAAGGGGCATCTGATGGGCTGGGTGTGGGGTTGAAATAGCGTCATTCTGCGCATGCGCGGTAGACCAAGGGTATGGAAATAGACGTTTTGGGATCTAGGGGAGCCACTATTGGTCCGATTGGGTCGAGTGAGGTATCATTGTGAAACCTATGTGAGGGGGCATCCGATGGGCTGGGTGTGGGGTTGAAATATCGGCATTCTGCGCATGCGCAGTAGACCAAGGGTATGGAAATAGACGTTTTCGGGTCTTTGTGGGCCACTAGTGGTCCTATGGAGTCGTATGAGGTATCAATGTGAAGCCTATGTGAGGTGGCATCCGCCTGGACTAGTGTCTCGGCCGTTGTCAACATTCTGCGCATGCGCAGACAGGGAATTGTGGGAAAAGGGTATGGAGATAGACGTTTTGGGATCTAAGTAAGCCCCTAGTGGGCCGATTGGGTCATGTGAGGTATCCATGTGAAGCATATGTGAGGGGGCATCCGGCGGATGGGTGACACGTGGAACTGACGTCATTCTGCGCATGCGCAGTACACCAAGGGTATGGAGATAGACGTTTTGGGATCTAAGTAAGCCCCTAGTGGGCCGATTGGGTCATGTGAGGTATCCATGTGAAGCATATGTGAGGGGGCATCTGCCTGGACTAGTGTCTCGGTCCTTGTCAACATTCTGCGCATGTGCAGACAGGGAATTGTGGGAAAAGGGTATGGAAATAGACGTTTTGGGGTCGACGTGGGCCACTCGTGGTCCTATGGAGTCGTATGAGGTATCCATGTGAAGCATTCGTGAAGGAGCATCCGACGGGGTGGGTGATACGTGGAACTGACGTCATTCCGCGCATACGCAGTAGACCAAGGGTATGAAAATAGACGTTTTGGGATCTAAGGGAGCCCCTAGTGGGCCGATTGGGTCGAGTGAGGCATCCAGGTGAAGCCTATGTGAGGGAGCATCGGCCTGGACTAGCGTCTGGTCCGTGTTTGACATTCTGCGCATGCGCAGACAGGGCATTGTGGGAAAAGGGTATGGAAATAGACGTTTTCGGGTCTAGGTGGGCTACTATGGGTCCGATGGAGTCGTATGAGGTCTTATTTTGAAGCTCTCGTGAAGGGGCAGCCGCCTGGACTAGTGTGTCGTCCGTGTTCAACATTGTGCGCATGCGCAGACAGGGAATTGTGGGAAAAGGGTATGAGGTCTTATTTTGAAGCTCTCGTGAAGGAACCCATGTTCAAGAGTCTGCGCATGCGCAGTCTGGTCGTAGTATAGAAATATACACATGGGAGTGTGTTTGGGGTACTAAACCCCTATGGGTCCATGGTTGTGGTTTGGTGGTGTGGGTTCTGCGCGAGTGTGTGTGACGTCACTTCAGGTTTCACTAAAACTACCTCCGAACACAGAAGAGTTCCAATTTTTCCTTAGACCTTATGCATGTACTTTCAACATCCGGGTTTCCCACCGCCTGTATGGAATGCATGTATCCCGTAATGCCCACTCTTAACCTAGACCAAAACATGTACTTGGTCTGTGGGCTGATTTCATTGGCTCTTTATTTTACTGCAGTGCTCTTGCATTGTTTTCTAGGCATTGATGGGTTACATTTGATCCCATCCTAGGCCACTGATTGGCTATTTTTCTAAGCCCATTCATGGACTGAATCCCCACATGTCCCACATGGGGCATTATACTCACACAGAAAACACACACGACAGAGTTTTGAGATCTCATTTTTTTATTCAGTGAACAACAACAATGTGAGAACAACCACGTGAAAAACTGAAGCCCAGAACAGGGGGCTTTACGTGAAAAAACTTAAGCCCAGAACGGGACTTGTACATTGAAATGAACGGCAGCCCAGTCATATACGAGTACATCTCGGTCCTCGGCCTTGGGGTACTCGTCAAACATGTGGACGATCGTCTGCATGGAATGTCCCCGACATCGATGGTACAGGTAAAACAAGCAATATTGTCCGCACACACTACTGGTCAAGCTTTGCAACGTTTTGGTATTCCAACACCACGTCTCTGTGCCTTGATCCATGAAGTCTGTTAAATCGGAATGGAGGGGTGGTACGCCGTACGGGTCAAAGTATTCGCCCTGCTCTTCTGTCAAGTACACGCCACCCAGTGTTGACCGGTTCGATCCAGCGGGTCTGTTTTCAGGACGTCAGCAGCAGGACACACACGGTCTAATGGGAACACATCTCGGGCGAACACTCCTTGAAAGACCATGCGTGTCCCCGTGTCATTCTCCAGTACGGTGCGTATCTGGTCTGTATCCATGTTAGATGGCAAAGTCGCACAGGACGTTACGGCTTTTATCGATTTGAATAATGTTGTCAAACTCAGCGTAGCAAATCACATTGATGGTTTTCGGTAAAGGTGTCCCGAAATGCAGTTCCAAGCGTAAGTTGCCTTCTTGACGAGACTCAGTTGATGATCGTTGTCTAAGGTGGGAGTCAGATCGAAACAGAACAATGTGTATCCTTTGCCGAAATCGTCTCGACTGATCATATTTCCCTCGTCTTGGTTGATTTGGCCAGTTGCTATGAAGAGGTTCAGATAGCTCCGGATGTAATTGGCCGTTCCGAAGTTAGGTTGTAAAGGCCGTGCCATCCACATAGAGGGCCACGAAATTGATGTTGAACGCTTTTTGGTTGAACGGATTCCTCGAGAGAGTCCCATTATAACTGACGTTCTCCACACAGGCTAGGGTTAAACGCTTGGGCAAATCCTCCAGGAAAAAGGTTTTCTTGATTGACAATCATATTCCCTTTAGGGACGGAAAAGACCTTGGTCTGTACTCGTCGAATCGGGTACTGCGCTGGGGTTTTTTCCAAGGCTCTGATGTGCCCCACCTGTACACCTGGGCTCGGTTTCACTTTGCGTACAAACAGACTGGCCTCTTAGATGACAATGTTATACTCGAGGTCCTCACTCGGGGCCATCAAGGTAAACGCAGGCGTTGCGCGCACTAGTCGTATTTTGACAGGTACTCCATTCAAGAGGTATCGGTGCTGTATGAATAAGTCCGCATGCAAACGTCCCATCATATCGACCGATTGACTCTCTGCTGTGAAATCCACTCTCTCCGTATAGCCGTCATTATCAGAACTCGCTTCCATCTTGCCTGGGGTATCTCGGTAGAACAACGGGGCTGTCAAATACGACTTTTTAGCGTCACGCCCGTAGGATAACAGTGTTTCGATGTAGGCTCGGTACGAGTACGTGTTCGTTGAGGCGCTCACCAGTTGATCACTGAGGGCTATATCCACTTGCTGGAATAGCGAATGAAGCCAGAGATTCACTGGACCCACGGGTGCATCTGCTTTGATGACAGACCCATCTTTATTGGTGATTTTAGCTTTCACATATAGGCTTCGATGTGCGTCGTCGCTGGGTCGGTCGTCGACTGGTGCGTGGTCTCAGTGGTGCAGGTCTTTTATTCCCTACGGTACGTTGTGCTTTGGCGACCAAGACGCCTCCTGCTTCTTTGGCTCGGCGTTTCGGTGCTTCTTTGGGTGCCGCACCGCCCAAGACATCACCCGCGACTTCCAGTCCAATGCGTACCGCTTGTTTGCCGATCGCTTTGACCCCACGCCTCACCAAGGGGAGGAACGTTTTGACGATGCTCCCGAGTATGTTCCCCAGCCCATGTCCTCGCTGCATGCGTGTACCTGCAAAGACCGGAAAGCTACCCCCGGCCTGTTGGGTATAATAGTCCATATAGCTGCGTGCATCGCACTCGTAAGGCACCTTCATTATGCAATGTGAACCGCTCAGACTTGACGGAAATGAAGTGTCAGCACCACTTTCCCACGCTCGAATGCGATCGGTTGACCGGTGTCGTCTCTTATATCGATGACGATGGAGCTAATATCGGTCTGACTGACCGGTAGATAAACGATGTGCCTGAAACTGTGGGTGACTTGAGCTCCATACTTGCCTTTCACCGGGCAGACGCATAGTAGAGGTACGTTGCTGTCTCCGACAATGCGTGCACCGACCACGTCTGAGTAGATGTACAGGCCATACATACCACCACGCATGTCCATCGGGATGTGGCCTGTTTCGCCGGTGGGACCAGCGTACCCCTGTAGATCGAAACCCAGCATTTGCTGTAGGGTAGGACTGATTTCGACACTCACGCTGGGGCTGAGAATGAGACTGGCCTTGTCGTTGTGTGCGTTGTAATCGAAGTCCACATGATTTTTGAAGGGGAAAGTTGTTATGGATTGTGAAGTATTCGTGACGTCCCGTAGAAACTTATAATGTATCAGACTTCTCAGCCGACCCATGAACTCCTTGGGAGTATCGTATTGGCCTTCGGGTAGGGTGAGTCGGGTTTCTTGTCCTTCGTAGGTCACCTCACTTCACCACCTCGCACGTTGTACTACGAGTAAGGGTATTGGATATCCACGAGTCCACATTCCCAGCGTCCAGGTAAATGCAACGGTTGCGGTAACTGGGTCACGTACTTGGTCAAGGTGTTGTCAGGAAACACATCAGCCGAGCTGTTACTGGGTAGGGTGAGGTAAAACATGACGACTGACCTTTCCTGCTGCTGCTGTTGGTTTTAATACTTCTCCCAGCCCTTATGCGCTAATCGTCGTGATGGTCGCGGTGACTTAGATCTTGGTGGTTGCAGGGGGTGGCGTGGTAAAAGGGGTGAGAAAGTAGGTGCCCGCCGTGATGGTGTTTTGTGGGGTGACTCCGGTCCCCACTCGGTTTCCCAAGAAGGTTGTGGAGTCTGTCGTTGTGCGTGCACCGGCGATTCACGCTGCATCCAGGCCCAGCGCTCGGGGTTCCCCGCCAATTCCTGTGGTTCATGCATGTCTTCCAAGCGTTGAGCGAAGACCTCCCATCCTCGAGGATTCGTGTGCGACCTGCGTTCACGCATCAGGTCATTCACCAAATCCGTCATGTGGGTACCGGGGACCACCTGATTCTGTACCAGTAGTTCACCTTCATCATTCCAAGTTATGTTAGGATTCTGTTTCATTCGTTGTAATACCAGGCCAGCTTGTTTCTTGAACGATGCAGGTACACTCTTCAGGACTTCGTCTTCGACCCACTGTGGGGCTGTGGGTGGTACCCCTAGTAATGAGGTTGGTGGTGGTGGTGGTGCTGCTGGGGTAGAGAGGGTTTTTGTATTGGTCCATGAACGTCATGTACCGCTGAAGCGTTTCATTGTACTGTTGTACTTTCTCACTGTCGCTTAACCCCGGTCGTTGTAAGATCTGACGCATCTCTTCATCGAGTGTGTTTATCGTCTTCACCGTAGAGGGTACGAGGTACGGTGATTGGAGGTTTTGAAGGAGCCGAGGTTCGACGAGAACCATTTTTTTCGTGTGGTTCATTGTCGACCGAACAGTCCACCCAATACTTGACCCAAAACGGAAGCCGCCAACGGTGCTAAAATGGCCCCAAGAAAGCCGCCTTTCTGTAACACCTTTTTCTTTTGTGTTTGAGAGACTCGCTTCTGGACTAAGGTTCGCAGACCTGTCTTATGCTTGGCCAACTTCGCCTTCTGAGCCGGAGTCAGTGGTACGTTGCCTTTTAAGATATTGAGTCCAATCTCACACAGACAGCACACGAGAGCAGGGTCTGCGCCGCGTACAATGGTTCGAACCAACTCGGGTGGGGCCGTCTTCAATACATGGAGCGTCGGAGCATGCTTCCGTACTCGAGCAGACATCATGTACAACTGATGCTAGAACCCACAACCCTGCCCTTTTTAACTACCTACCTCGTGAATATTGAACAGAGACGATGTGGTATTAATTCTTTTATTATCCCCAACATCAAACACACACCCCCGCTGGGGGCACCACTGTGGGTGTGTTTACATTATTTTTGCATGTACACGTGGTGGGTCTCTCCGGGAAAGATACCGGTCCGTAGTCGAAGGTGGTCGGGGGTGGCTTGCTTCAGGTCGAAGAGCATATACCCGTGCTGAGGGGTTGTCGCATCTTTAAAGGCTTCCAACGCAAACGCAGTGCGTCCAGGGTACATCTGTCTCGCCAGGTGCAGCACTTGAGTGGTATCTCTCGGGTTTTTGAACATGGCCATTTAAGCTGATGTTCCGATGTTCTTTGTTTTTACTGAATAGATTCTGCACAATGTAGATGATGCTGAGACGTCGATGATGGTTGCCTTTGGTAAAGAGTTGGGTGACCCGCCCATCCGTCACCGCCATGAGATCATCCAGAACCACCAAGGTGTCCGGTTCCAAATCGGCCAGGTTGGGTAGCCCTTCCACGAACGTGATGTGGGACATTGCTGCGTACGCCGCCTGCCATTCTGCGTAAGACCATACGACTCGGGCAATGGGTGGAGTAATCATGCTGTCGGCGTGTTCGAGGAGCTTCCTGACGAAGTGCGTTTTGCCGGAACCCGTCGGTCCTGCGATGACGCAGGTGAAGGGGTGTTGCCACCGACGGTCCATGGTTGGAGGTGTATTCGCTGTCGTGGTAACCCACTCTTGTAAATTTGGTACGAGTGAACTGCGGTCGTCGGTGCGTCGAGCTTTGGTACCGTTGTCGATGGGCGTTCAGTGTGAGTGATGAAATCCGGTGGATTTTCAGACGTACTGGGTGCACTTGGTGTAGGTGTTGACTCTATACTCGATGTAGCCTGTACACAAGGTGTGGTGGTAGTGATGACTGGGCTGGTTTCGGTCACGGGGTTGACTGGTGCTATCTGTAGACTGATTTGACTGGCGGCTGGTGGTTGTGTCTTTGGTGGGATGAGTAGAGTGCTGAGATAGGCTACGCCGTAAAACACACCTCCGTACAACACACTCAGCAGGGTTAGCAATATCACTACAAAGCCCACTTGTGCTTTGCGCGTTTTGGGCGACGCTGTGTTCAGAGACGATTGCACTGTGTTCATAGTCGAACGTGAAATGAAGGATGATGGGGGTGGTGTCTGGTTTTATAGTCGTTTCACCTGGTTGGCCGCGACCCAGGAATTGAAGGAACTGGGCCAGCCTTGCCATTTGACGAAATAAAATTGGATGCCACGTCGACGTTCGGTTTTTAGGATGCGTTCCACGGTATAGTAGTCTTGCTTTGTTTTTACGACAGGTTGTAATTCCAGCTCGTAAAACGTCCCTAGCAACGGTTCCCCTTGAAGATCTTCCAGTTCATAGACTCGCCGCTGTCGGGGTAGGCGCCGTTTAATCAGGAAGTGCTCATCGCTCCAGTTGGGCAAGTAACTTTTCTCGAACTTGCCCTTGACTTTACTGATCCGTACAGGGTCCCCGACCTTGAACTCCTTCTTCGGCATACGCTGCGATTGTATGGGGTGCAAGACAGGCTTGACTTGGGCTTCATTGCGTTGGGTCACGGTAATGGGGGCTCTCTGTATACTCCGGTGATAAGCTCGATTGTATCCGCTCACAAGTTTCGGGAGAACATCGAACATCGATGTACCGCCTTGTATTCTTATAGGTGAAATATTTATACATGCGACCTTTGAAAGTCCTGTTGAACCTTTCCACAACGGAAGCCTTGGTCTCGTTGTAGGTGTGAAAGAAGAAGACCTTCTCTTTCTTGAGAAAGGCTTGGAACGGTCTGTTGAGGAATTCCGTGCCTTCGTCGGTTTGCAAATACAAGGGTTTGCGCCCGGTCTTGAAGATGTCCTTGAACGCCGCTATGAGATTCGCCTCCGTTTTCGTCCGGATGGGTACCACCCACGCATACTTTGACAGGATATCGATGCACGTCAAGATATACCGATTCCCATCGTTGTGTTTGGTAAAGGCACTCATATCGACCAAATCCGCTTGCCATTGGGCATCTAGTCCTCCCACGATGACCCGGTTCCGTGGAAAATGGCGGCGAGCAGCTCGATGTAAGGTATAGGTGTCTTGTTTTTTTAACCAATCTCGGACTTGGGCCCGTTGTATCCTCTGGGGTTTGGCCGCTCGATAGAGAGCCGACAATGCACTATAGGCCGCCGGACTGTCGGGACCGTAGTATAAGTTATCCAACACCTTCTCCCAGCGCTTCATGGTGACAAAATGATAATGGATAATGGAGTATGGTTTATTTATAACGAAGTCCGATATCCGGGTTCTACCACCGTTGTATATATCCTAGGTTGACTGAGTCTAGCCGGATAATCAATGGCTTCGTCGTCTGGTTCATTGGTAGAAATTTGTTCATGTTCTCATATGAACAGTCACAATCAAAAGCGTGACTGAGGTACATCATTTTTAGATGACGACTCTATGACGAATATTATGGATTAAGAATACTGATCAGCGATACGGATTTGATATTTTGGAACATCATGATGTCTTGCCGGCATCATTGAAAACTGTTGACCGCTTCTCTCTTGCAGGAAACAAGCCTATGTTTATGTATACTTTTGTCTTTTTGAATTTGGTGCCAGTACTGTTATATGGAAATGGAATAGGTCTTTGGATTATGGACGCGGATATTCTCTAATGGACGACGGCTGGATTATGAATGACGGACTAGACGCTTGTAATTGGGATTCACATTGTCCATGGTAAATGACCAGTCCAACTCGTCTGATGACTACTTGATAAGCACTTGATCCACATCTGCCACGGCATCTTCCAATGCAGACCACAGAACTGGGTGAAGGGCAAAATGCACTGTACCACCATCTAGTCGAGCCAATTGAGCAAAGAAGGGGCCGCGTCGGACGTACACATCGTGACACAAGTGGATGAGGTCGCCGTCCAGTTCACCAGATAACACCCGTTTTAATTTGATCCAACCCGCC
>JAVTVY010035665.1:0-15363 GCA_036873755.1 Hanleya hanleyi | reverse complement strand
AAACTCATTATTAAATATTTTGTTAGCAAACAACTTTGGGATGAAAGTGATTTTAATTTAACTGAGGAAACAGCTGATGATTTGGAAATAAGGAGATTAGAATTGCAACATCAGCTGGAATTAAAGAAATTAGAATAAGAGAGAGAAGTTAGAATTAGAGGAAAGAGAGAAAGAAAGAGCATCAGAGAGAGAGAGAGAGAGAGAGAGAAAAGAAGAAAGACAGTTTCAGTTACAGAGAGAAAAATTAGAGAAAGAAAGATACATAGAATTAGAGAGAGAAAGATTAGAAAAAGAGGAGAAAGAGAAAGAAAGACAGTTTCAGTTAGAAATGAAAAATATGGAATTACAGTCGCAAACAAGTCCTCCTGCACGTGCACCTGTACAATCACAATCAAAATTTGATGCAGCTCGTCAAATACGTCTCGTCCCACCATTTCAGGATAAAGAAGTTGATAAATATTTTCTGCATTTTGAGAAAATTGCTGAAAATTTAAATTGGCCAAACGAAAATTGGAGTTTACTTCTTCAAAGTGTTTTGATCGGAAAGGCAAGGGACATTTATACTCAATTGACGGTAGAGCAAGCATCAGATTATGATACAGTGAAGGATTTAATCCTTAAAGGTTATGAATTAGTTCCTGAAGCCTATAGACAAAAGTTTCGTAGTTGTGAAAAAGAAAACTCTCAGACTCCGGTAGAATTTGCTTGTTCAAAAGAACAGTTATTTGATAGGTGGTGTGCTTCGGTTAAAATTGACAACCAATTTGAAAGCCTTAGACAGCTTATGCTGGTAGAGGAATTTAAAAGGTGTATCCATGGTGATATTAGAACATTTCATGATGAAAAGAATGCTTTAGATCAAGCAGCACGATTTGCGGACGAATACGCTTTGACACACAAATTATCATTTGTCAAAGCTGTTAAGCCAAGTTCATTCCAGTCTAATCTCTCATGTAACAAACCCAGTTCTTTCTCAGGGCCTAAAACTGTTAACCCCAGCTACAAAGGTCAAAGGTCAAACACAAAGTCTCAGTCACCCTCTTTTAACACTCAAAATAAATCTCTCATTTGTAATTATTGTAAGAGGGAAGGCCATTTAATGGCTAATTGTTTTAAATTGAAAAGAGCACAAGATCATGCCCTTCAAAAGCCCAGTGGTTTCCTCACTTCAAGATCTATACCCAAGCAGTTTAGTGACGATCATAATGTATATAACGTTAAGATGACCAAGGACACTGTTCCTATTAGTTCTATCGAGGATAAGGTTGACAGTTTTTCAAATCCTGTTATGGAGATTTTTGAACCATTCATCCACAATGGTTTTGTGTCACTTTCAAGTGTCTTGTCTAATGCTCCTGTGAAGATTTTGCGAGACATGGGCGCGTCTCAGTCTCTTTTGTTGGCAGATACTTTGCCGTTTTCTGACTCTTCATCTGCAGGCAGTAATGTCCTGATTAAAAAGGTAGATTCTGTAAATTATACACCCGCTCCGCTCCATAACGTTCATATGTCTTCCGACCCGATTTCTGGAACTGCTACGGTGGGTATTAAAGGTAGTTTACCATTTGAGGGTGTTCAGTTACTTCTTGGTAATGATCTTGCGGGAGATAAGGTCGGGGTTAACCCGATTGTAACTGACAAGCCTTGTTTGGACCAGATTCATGATCCAGTTGAAGACGAACTTCAAGGTTTGTATCCTGCTTGTGCAGTTACTAGAGCCATGGGTAAATTGACTGAGGAGTCTGAAAAGTCTCTTAAAGATGACGTCATCGATGACGTTTGTTTGGCCGACACCTTTGTGTGTTTAAATGATGAGGCTGATAAGCCACATTTTGATAGCAAATTGGAATGTTCTAATGACAAAATTTCAAAACCACAGCTGGTTAATGAACAGCATAGTGACAAGGACATTTCCAAGTTGTTTGACAGGGCAGTAGATGAGTGTGATGTAACTCAAGAGCCTGTGTGTTACTTTTGTAAGAATGGTGTTCTTATGCGCAAATGGCGACCGCCAGATGTGTCACCTGATGATAAGTGGGCAGTTAAGTATCAGATTGTAGTACCAAATTCATATCGTTCAGATATCCTCAGACTAGCCCATGAAGCAACTCTTTCAGGCCATTTAGGTGTTAATAAAACATATTACAAAATTCTAAATCATTTCTATTGGCCAAATTTAAAGAAAGATGTTACGGAATTTTGTAGGTCATGCCACACATGTCAAATGGTAGGAAAGCCAAACCAAACCATACCAAAGGCCCCTCTACAACCAATCCCTGCATTTGAGGAAGCATTTAGTAGGGTGATTATAGATTGTGTTGGTCCATTACCAAAAACAAAGTCAGGCAATCAATACATGCTAACAATCATGCGTGCTTCAACCAGGTTCCCTGAGGTCATTCCTTTACGGAATATTAAGGCAAAAACTATTGTAAAGGTCTTAGTTAAGTTTTCACACTTGTCGGCCTACCCCAGTCTGTTCAGTCTGTTCAGTCTGATCAGGGATCTAATTTCATGTCAGGAATCTTTCAACAAGTCATGCATGAATTTGGAATAAAGCAGTACAAATCATCTGCATACCGCCCAAAACACCAAGGCGCAATAGAAAGATTTCACCAGACATTAAAGAACATGATTAGGACTTATTGTGTTGACACTGAGAAAGACTGGGATGAAGGCATACATTTGTTATTGTTTGCTGTTAGAGAGTCTGTTCCAGATTCTTTAGGCTTCAGTCCATTTGAATTAGTCTTTCAGTTAGAGGACCACTTAAACTGCTGAGGGAAAAGTTCCTAGACAGTGATCTTGACTCATGTAGTCTCTTACAATATGTGTCGGACTTTCGCACCAGGCTGACTAAAGCACGTGATTTGGCCATGTCAAATTTAAAGTCAGCACAAAAATGTATGAAAATAACCTATATAAACATGCCCTTAAACGAAGTTTCAAACCTGGTGAGAAGGTACTGGCTTTTCTGCCTATTCCTGGTAATCCACTTAAGGCTAGATATTATAGTCCTTATGTCATTGAAAAGAAATTAAGTGACCTTAATTATGTAACTCAGACTCCTGACAGGCGTAAACACAAACAGTTATGTCATGTAAATATGTTAAAGTTATACATAGACAGAGATAGCACTAACAGTACTCCACACTCTGTAAGCGTAGTTAGTTCTGACCCTGATAATAATGAAACTTGTGGAGAGCCCATGGCAGCGGCGAAATTACAGAACTCTGACATTCTACTTAATTTGGATTCCAAGTTGTGTCATCTTGACCCAGCGCGTCAGGAAGAACTTCGAACTCTGCTCAGTCAATATGAACATTTGTTTCCCGACATTCCTACTCGGACTGATAAAATTTCACATGACGTCGGAGATTCTAATCCAGTGAAGCAGCACCCATATCGTTTGAATCCCATTAAACAAAACTACCTGAAAGAAGAGATTCAATATTTATTGGACAATGACTTCATTGAACCAAGTAAAAGTGACTGGAGTTCACCTTGTATCCTCGTTCCAAAGTCAGATGGCAGTTACAGGATGTGTACTGACTACAGAAAGGTGAACACATTGACCAAAACAGACACATTCCCTATTCCACGCGTTGACGATTGCATTGATAAAGTGGGAAGTGCCAAGTTTGTGTCAAAGTTTGATTTTCTGAAAGGATTTTGGCAAGTTCCACTGACAGATCGTGCGAAGGAGATATCAGCATTCCTCACTTCGGAGGATCTGTTCCAGTACAAATTCATGCCATTTGGAATGAAAAATTCTTCAGCCATGTTCCAGCGTCTCATCAACCGTGTTACTTCTGGGTTGGAAGGATGTGAGACTTACATTGATGACGTCATTGTCTACAGCAATACATGGGAAGATCATCTACAGAGAATCCGCGCACTGTTCAATCGACTAAGTGACGCCAAGCTGACAGTCAACCTTGGATAAAGTGAATTTGGACATGCGCGTGTGACATTCTTGGGTCATGTTGTAGGTCAGGGTCAAGTAAAACCTGAAGATGCTAAGGTTAGTGCTATCTCGCTATTTCCAAGACCAACATGTAAGAGACAACTGATGCGTTTCTTGGGTATGGCTGGTTACTACTGAAAAGTTTGTCCAAATTTTCCAGATATTACTGAGCCTTTAACTCAAATCTTAAGAAAGACGATAACTTTTGTTTGGACCGATGAATGTGAATCAGCTTTTGAAAACCTTGAAAGCCATACTCAAGATTTTGATTCACCTTTTAAACTGGCTGTAGATGCTAGTGATGTTGCTGCTGATGCCGTTTTGTTACAAGAAGGTATAGATCACCCAATATGTTATTTTTCACGTAAATTTGACAAACATCAGAGAAATTATTCTACAATTGAGAAAGAAGTTTGGCAATCATATTGGCTTTACAACATTTCGATGTTTATGTTACTTCTTCATCGTTGCCAATTACTGTATTCAGTGATCACAACCCACTTGTTTTCATAAGTAAGGTGAAAAACAAAAATCAAAGATTGTTGAGATGGGGTTTGGTGTTACAAGAATACAATGTTGAAATCAGACATATTAAGGGCAAGGACAATTTGATTGCTGATTGTTTGTCTCGCATTTAATGTACATATGTTTGTCAACATTTTTGCTGTTGTAACAGATTTTATTGCAATAATGTTTTGAATTGTCAAGAAAGTTCCAAGTTTGAAACTTTTTTTTAAGAGGGGGAGTGTCATGGTATTGTAGTCTATTATTAGACAGGATGCTTCTAGAATATATGACGCAAGCTTTTTTTGACGTGGGTTAATCACTTCGATCTTTCTAAAAGATTATTATAAATTGTATCTAGGCCAGATGGTGATGTAATGCATATTCGAGAGGCTTCTTGATTTGGTAAAATGTACTAGAATACCGCATAAAGTATAAATAGCGTAACACTCAGTTATTCGATAGGGAATTCAAACTGGCTTTATGTGGGTGCGTTATACTGTGTTACCCTTGCTGCGGACTGCTGGATTGTATACTCCTGTAAATTGACTTTTGGCTGCTGTGTAATCTACGTGATTGAACTGCCGAAAATTGGACATTTACTGGGACTCTAAACAACCGAGCAGTGTTGGACTACCAAAATACAGAAAAGTGATTTGTGCACGTCGGCACGGACTGTGAAGAGATTTGTGCACGTCAACACGGACTGTGAAGTATACACCGATATAGCATTGAGCAGTAAGACTATATTTCACGTGTATTTGTTGTATTGACCTTACTTAATTTGTATATGATTTCAGTATTGTAAATAAATATTTGATTGTTAATCCTTGACTTCACAAACCTTTTCTGTTGCGTTTTTCTGTTATCGTAAATTAGACGTGACAGCGTTCATTTAAAGGCCTTTTTCTACTATTCCGTGACTGCGCATGCGTAGATTGATACCAGAAGTCACGTGGCCCGGACTTGATCTTTGACCCTGAATGGACCTTTGACCCGGATATGACCTCTGACCCGGTGACGTCAGTTTCACATATTCAGGGGCAGATAACTCTGGTCGAGCGTATACTAATACTTCTTTCTGCTACTCACACAGGCATGTTCATCCAGTTATGGACACCACAGACAGACAAATGTCGTTTTTCATGCGTTTTTGTGCTTCGTTGAGGGCTATTTGTATATATAGCTGAAATATTGCAGAATGTGACGATAAATTTAATTCTTTCTCTCTCTCTCTCTCTCTCTCGCCCTCGGGCTTCGCCCTCGGGAACCATCTCCCCAGAGACACCATTGGGAGATAGTTCCCTCGGGAGCAGACAATAATTGATAATTATTCCAACTGTGATAATCAACAATTATCCTATAGTCTAACGCCTTTTTCGACCTCTCCTGATGTATGTAACAGACAGTTCAGCATCTTGTCACCCAAGTTCATCTTCCACAGCTCAAGTTAAACGTGCGGGAGGGAGGGAATTTGGCTTAATGTCACACTCAAGTTTGTTTCACTCATATGGTGACAGTCAGTTTGGTTGATGGAGGAAGCCGGAGTACCCGGAGAGAACCATCGCCCTTCGGCAAGTAACTGACAAACTTTCACACATGGACCAGCTGGGCTCAAACCCGTGCCGGTTCAGCGGTGTGAGGCTAGCGGTCACCAGCGAAGCGCCTTAGACCACTCGGCCACCGAGGGCCCCTAAACGTGCTGAATATACTGTTACTTTAAATAACAGTAATAACAGTATTTCCGTCTTGGGAAATAGATCCAGACTATTCCCCTGGCGAAGGGAACACTATTAGTATTGTCTCATGGATAACCTGCGTTCATCCAATCAAACTGTGCAAGGAGGATGCGAATTGAATACGTTGGCATAAGATCCAGACGGTCGACTACAGTATTGAGGGCAGGAACTGGGCCACAGTGGACGACTACACATGGCAGGGTTATGTCCGTCTGTAGAGATTCCTGTAATCACTTGGTACGCTCACGTTAATCCATTACGCCTCGAACAACGGGGGTTATTATGGACTATTGATGAGGAGTATACGTTCAGTTTACGTTTCTTATTCGGTTAAGTGGGAAGCAGTTGAAGACATTACCGACGTGTAGATGACCAGTGGAGCGGGTATTGTCAGAATTCAGAGATGTTTGCCTCTGACTTACACTACCATCATGCTGCGTGACTCTTCACCACCGACCAGGCTCTATATTTATCGATCCAAGGCAACCCAAATTACCTCCAAACTTTTACCTATTGGGCCAAAGAAAAAGATGTGTTTGCCCTTGTTTGTCCCTGGTCTCTCATTAAAACAGATCTGAGAGATCTGGCGGAGTTCAATAGAGAAAATTCCCGTCTGAAAGCCTCTTATTGATCGACTAAAAACTGTGGATCACAAGCAAACAGCACATATACACGTACATATGTCCAAGTTTTTCTTCCCGTAACCATGACATACAGCCTGTAATCTAGCCAATTTTAAATCGCCCCGTGCTTCTCATAAAGGGCACTGAACTCTTGTCAAGATAACTGAAGAGTAGAATATTAGCGGTTTCAGGGAAGCAATTTCAAGACGGAAATATGGACATTCGGAATTTCAATGATTCGTGTTCAAAGCAAATTATAATACAAAATATAGATTTTATTTGAAGTTCGCCATCACTTCGTTGGTTCAATGAGAAATTAAACGAGCACAGGGTATCTAAATATTATATTATTATGACCGAGTTGGTTGTCGTTTTCATATAAAAGCGTTCTCACTTTGCTTCACTTATATACATGTATAGTTTCTGGCCACACTTCATGATACGATGCGCCCATTGAAAGATGAAGCTATTGCACAAAGACATTTATGCCCGAACAAGCAGATATATTATGTAACTCTACATTCATTTTATTGATCAAATAAACACAAATAATCTCGTGTAACACAGCTTGGATCAGCAAATTATTCCGCCACGTGATCATGTTAGACTAAAAATGCATGGCGCCTGTTGCGAAGAAAATCCTCCTTTTATCAAGACAAAGCCGATACCACAAAAAAGTTCTTGAAATGGAAGCCTAATTCTGTAGTTATTATCATTGATCATTCCCAGTTCTTGGAACAACAGAAAACAAAGTTTGGCTGTTATTAAGGAATATCGGCCGCAGTGAATATTGATTTTGAATACATCGTATTTATCGAATTGGAATCAAGCGCAAAAAGGTTTAAATTTGACGTTAAATGTACATAACTATATAAGAATTAGGATTATTCGGAATATTTTCGTTGAGAATATCTCCGAGTCTGATCATGTATGTTGAACACTGCCGTCAGTCGCAGTTCGGAATGGCATCAGTTGCGTGATCGGTTGCAGCAGTGACATCCACAAAAGTTATATTCACCAGTCAGTGAACTTTCTGTGAGATTACGTGAGATTCAACAGACCAGTCAAATGGAGGAATCAGTGCTAGTCATATAATAAAGGCGGTTCTTTACGAAACTCAAAGGGGACCGCGAAATCTGTATGGAAAGCGGCCCTGAGACTTCAATTTCAATCAAAATCGAAACTCAAAGGAGAATATTCCCTCAAAGGAAATGTTACACAGTGATCGAAGACAAGCTGTACCGGTACGATATACTATGTGGTTGTGAACACATTTTAATTGTACAACCAAAACCATGCAGTTTTCCCCTCAAAAGACCGCGTTATTTTGTGTTCCTTCACATTATGATACCGGTATGTGAATGATGCTATACTCTACAAGTATAATACCGTATTAATGGTGTATACACAAAATACAGATCAAATACGAATATGTTGTGTAAATTGTGCCATGTTCCTGTAACCAGATTAATCAGATCTAACAGTTCACAGAGACAATCTTTATCTGGCAATATGTCTACGTGTCATTGCTTCTCGTTCTCTTTGTACGGCGGATAGGCGCGTCTCATCATCGCTGCAAATGGTTTTCTAATTGCCCAATCGACATTGTCGATCGGATATCGAGCCCAAACTATAATTCAATAAACTGATACTTCTAGTAATTTCATACATGAGGGATCCTATCGCTCATCCGCCCCCGCCTGGCCTAACTCTTCTCGTCGAATTTCATCCTGATCGATTATCACAGCACTGATCAACGCATGTATTATACCCCGGGCCATTTACTCTGGGGAATATACTTCCGGTAGATGCACAAGCGTGTCACAGAATCGTTAACGATGGCACAAGACAAAAAAGATGTGATACCTAATTTCAGCTGCACTGCTGTAGGAAGTATACCAGTAGTCTGACGTTTCTCTCAGCCTTGAACCAGACGACGATTATTATCTGATAGAGAATTATCGCCTCAAAACACGGTAGGCCTGAATGGCGGGATTACTAGGCGTCTTAGTGTCTTGGTGAAAAATATTTAACACTCATTCGGCCGTTACTGCACGTAACCTGGCATGTAATCATTAATAAATAATGTCCAATCATGATCAGTCCAATTTTGAGAAGATCGGTTTTATTCTCAGCCTGTTATGAGCGGTTTTATTTTACTTTTCAAGATGAATGACACGTTCTTCTGTTGTGATTTATTGCAACGTACCGGGTGCAACGGGCTCACAAGCGAAGCTGCCAAATTTCCATACAAAGCTACGGCCCTTCGTTTAATTATAGCCATACGTCAGCCATCTTTGTCGCGAAAACGCCTTTTACCAACCTCCCCACAGAGCATGCTCCATTTCACAGGCTCACCCCTCGACGTGGCTCATCCTCTCCCAGGGTGCTTTGCGCTACGCTGCATTTACCCCTGTAGGGGTCTCGCCATCTTTTGCAGGATTCCTGCAGAAACCAAGAACTGTTCTGTCTAACTGTGTTACTGATTGCAAAACGTATATTTATCTTGAAATATACTTAACGGATATTCGGTGTGTTACAAAACGGCAGTGTCACACAATTTGAAGGCAGCTATTTGACAAATTACCCTAGAACTATATGCTGCGGAAATATACATCGGTGATTCGCGGCTGATATTAATTCGCCCAGTTAGACGGTCGTCATGTTCGTGGCAACAGATGACCTTGGGTCAACTCCGGCAAAGTCCGTGAGACCCTTGCAGCGCTAAATGGAGAGGCGCGAAGCAGAACGTAATAAATGCCTGGTAGAGCTTGGCCGTGGCTATGACGTATTTGGAAAATCCTACGCCCACACGGTTCAGTTTGAATCCGATCGAACAACTTCAGTTTTGTACATGAGCGAACTACTTTGCATATGCTCTACTCATATAAACGGGACAAATAATCTCCGGATCATTGTTTTTAACGCTAGATCAACAGATGTATTATGCAGAATTGAAAAGTAATCGGATTGTTCGACTAACATCGATTTTACCATAAGATGTCACTTTCGGTGGTGTGCAGCTCGGGAGGGAATCCTGTCTAAGCATCTGACTGGTGGCCGGGGGCATCTGTAACGGATTTTGGTACCCCCCAAGCTTTAAATCAGGACTAAACACAAGCCAAACGGAACGCAAGTCTGGAAAGAAGAGTGCAGACCAACCCGGAAGTGCAACGAAAACCGGCAAATCCGTCATTTAAGACAACTTTAACTTTAAAAAGACTAATGCGTGTATATATGTATCTATATTTGTACAGGTACTTGATCAAGAATCTTTGAATGCTTTAGTTTGCGCTGTCCTTTGCGAGCTTATATTTCATCTGTTGTACTGGTTACCTGTCACGCATGCATACCTGGAGGCGCTGGTTGCGTTAGCGTGTTGTTAGGATAATATTTATGTTGCGGTTTTCACACCGACAACCGACGACCACCAACATGGCGTATTTCATGTAAACGATTGAAGTAATTTTATATGTGTTGAGGGCACACCGACAACCAACGACCGTCGACACAAGCATTACATCATTCTTGTAAGTTCGTTTATATATGATGGTGTCCACACCGACAACCGACTACCATCATCATAGCGTATTTCCTATAAACGAGTTTAGTAATTTTATATGTGTTGGGGGCACACCGACAACCGACGACTGTCAGCACAAGGATTACATCATTCTTGTATGTTCGTGTAAGTTCGGTTATATATGATGGTGTCCACACCGACAACCGACTACCATCATCATAGAGTATTTCATATAAACGAGTTTAGTAATTTTATATGTGTTGGGGGCACGCCGACAACCGACGACCGTCAGCACAAGCATTACATCATTTGTGTAAGTTCGTTTATATATGATGGTGTCCACACCGACAACCGAATACCATCATCATAGCGTATTTCCTATAAATGATTTCAGTAATATTATATGTGTTGGGGACACACCGACGACCGTCAGCAAGAGCATTACTTCATTTTTGTAAGTTCGTTTATATACGATGGTGTCCACACCGACAACCGACATATCCTATTTCATATAAACGGTTGAAGTACTTTTATATGTGCCAGGGACGCACCGACAACCGACGACTGTCAGCAGAAGCATTATATCATTCGTACTAGTTCGTGTAAGTTCGTTTATATGACAACCGACTAGCACAAATATGGCGTATTCCCTATTCATGAAAACAATTTAAGTCATTTTATATGTGATGGGGGCACACCGACAACCGACCACCGTCAGCACAAGCATTAAATCATTCGTGAAAGTTCGTGTTAGTTCGTTTATATATGATGGCGTTCACACCGACAACCGACTACCGCCAGGAATTACTCACATCGAGGCTGCCTATATCGGGCGAGCTGTCACATCTCCCGAAACAGGTAGGAAGATCTTATTAATTTTTAGCAGTTTAAATATATATTTACAATTTGATAACTTGCAGTTCTTTCCACTAACACTTACGCACAACTGAAAGCGAATGTCACAACATAGTTTTGCAAAACCGAATTTGACCAAATCATTTTGCTGAATATGTATGTAGAAACACGTGGTTGGTACCGTCGGTCGGCAGTCACCGACTGTTACCGTATGTGCCCTCAAGTTGCGGATATATATGAGAATATATATCGATATATATGATGCCGGCCATGCGTAGGCCTTCTATAGCATTTTTAGCCCATCATCACCAGATGGTGGGCTGTTCAAATTGCTTTTCGTTCGTGGTCAGTCGTCCGTCCGTCCGTCCGTCCGTCTGTTGTTGTTATCGCGATTTCTCAGGAACTACTGCATGGATCTTTCTCAAATTTGGTACACAGGTTCCCCTTGTGGTCTAGTTGTGCAACATATCTTTTGTGGTCCGATTCAAAAATCCAATATGGCCACAAGGCGGCCATCTTGGATTTCCCCATGAAAATTTGTTATCGCGATTTCTCAGGAACTACTGCATGGATCTTGCTCAAATTTGGTACACAGGTTCCCCTTAGAGTCTAATTGTGCAAGATACCTTTTCTGGTTCGATTCGAAAATCCAATATGGCCACCAAGCATCCATCTTTAATTTCCCCATGAAACTTTATCGACATTTCTCAGGCAGTACTACATGGATCTTTCTCAAATTTGGTACACAGGTTTCCCTTGGACTCTAGTTGTGCAAGATACCTTTTTCGATCCGATTTGAAAATCCAATATGGCCACCAGGCGGCCATCTTAGATTTCCCCATGAAACATTGTTATCGTTATTTCTCAGGAACTACTGCATGGATCTTTGTAAAATTTGGTACACAGGTCGGGGGACAAAATTGTGCAAAATATCTTTTCTGCTCCGATTCCAAAATTCCACGATTCCACCAGGCGGCCATCTTGGATATCCCATGAAACTTTGTTATTGCAATTTCTCAAGAAGTACTGCATGGATCTTTTTCAAATTTGGTACACAGGTTCCCCTTGCGGCTCAGTTGTGCAAGATACATTTTTTGGTCCGATTCCAAAATTCGGTATGGCCACCAGGCGGCCATTTTGAATTTCCCCATGGAATTTCGTTATCGTGAATTATCGTGAATACACAGGTTCCACTTAGACTCTAGTTGTGCAAGATACCTTTTTTGGTCCGATTTGAAAATCCAATACGGCCACCAGGCGGCCATCTTAGATTTCCCCATGAAACATTGTTATCGTTATTCCTCAGGAACCATTGCATGGATCTTTGTCAAATTTGGTACACTGGTTACCCTTGTGGTCTAATTGTGCATGATGCCTTTGCTGGTCTCGTTCCAAAATCCAATATGGCCACCAGGCGGCCATCTTGGATTTACACATGAAAATTTGTTATTGCAATTTCTCAGGAAGTGCTGCATGGATCTTTCTCAAATTTGGTACACAGGTTCCCTTTGGGGTCTAGTTGTGCAACATATCTGTTCTGTTCCGATTCAAAATTCCAATATGGCTACAAGGCGGCCATCTTGGATTTCCCCATGAAAATTTGTTATCGCGATTTCTCAGGAACTACTGCATGGATCTTGCTCAAATTTGGTACACAGGTTCCCCTTAGAGTCTAATTGTGCAAGATACCTTTTCTGGTTCGATTCGAAAATCCAATATGGCTACCAAGCATCCATCTTTAATTTCCCCATGAAACTTTATCGACATTTCTCAGGCAGTACTACATGGATCTTTCTCAAATTTGGTACACAGGTTTCCCTTGGACTCTAGCTGTGCAAGATACCTTTTTCGGTCCGATTTGAAAGTACTTCCTGAGAAATCACGATAACAAAGTTTCATGGAAAAATCCAAGATGGCCGCCTGGTGGTCATATTGGATTTGGAATCGGACCAGAAAAGGTATCTTGCACAACTAGACCACAAGGGGAACCTGTGCACCAAATTTGACAAGATTAATGCGGCAGTTCATGAGAATTCAAAATGGCCGCCTGGTGGCCGTATTGTATTTTTGAAACGGACCAAAAATATATCTTGCACAACTGAACCGCAAGGGGAACCTGTGTACCAAATTTGAGAAAGATCCATGCAGTACTTCCTGAGAAATCGCAATAACAATGTTTCATGAGGAAATCCAAGATGGCCGTCTGGTGGCCATATTGGATTTTGGAATCGGCCCAGAAAAGGTACCATGCACAATTAGACCACTTGTTTATTGTCCAGTATAACCAGTGTACCAAATTTGACAAAGATCCATGCAGTGGTTCCTGAGAATTCACGATAACAAAATTTCACGGAGAAATTCAAAACGGTCGTCTGGCGGCCATACTGGATTTACGAATCGGACCAAAAATGTATCTTGCACAACTGAATCGCAAGGGGAACCTGTGTACCAAATTTGAAAAAGATCCATGCAGTACTTCCTGAGAAATCGCAATAACAAATTTTCATGGGGAAATCCAAGATGGCCGCCTGGTGGCCATATTGGATTTTGGAATCGGACCAGAAAAGATATCTTGCACAGTTAGACAAAAAGGGGAATCTGTGTACCAAATTTGAGAAAGACCCATGCAGTACTTCCTGAGAAATGGCGATAAAGTTTCATGGGGAAAATCAAGATGGCTGCTTGGTGGCCATATTAGATTTTCGAATCGGAGCAGAAAAGGTATCTTGCACAATTTAACCCTAAGGGGAACCTGTGTACCAAATTTGAGAAAGAATTCCATGCATTCTTGAGAAATGATGATAAATTTTCTATGGGGAAATTCAGATGGCTGCTTAAAAGCCATATTAGATTTTCGAATCGGAGCAGAAAAGGTATCTTGCACAATTTAACCCTAAGGGGAACCTGTGTACCAAATTTAAGAAAGAATTTGAGAAGTAGTTCCTGAGAAATCGCGATAACAAATTTTCATGGGGAAATCCAAGATGGCCGCCTTGTAGCCATATTGGATTTTTGAATCGGAACAGAAAAGATATGTTGCACAACTGGACCCCAAAGGGAACCTGTGTACCAAATTTGAGAAAGATCCATGAAGCACTTCCTGAGAAATTGCAATAACAAAGTTTCATGTGTAAATCCATATTGGCCATATTGGATTTTGGAACGAGACCAGCAAAGGCATCATGCACAATTAGACCACAAGGGTAACCAGTGGACCAAATTTGACAAAGATCCATGCAATGGTTCCTGAGAAATAACGATAACAATGTTTCATGGGGAAATCTAAGATGGCCGCCTGGTGGCCATTTTGGATTTTCAAATCGGACCAAAAAAGGTATCTTGCACAACTAGAGTCTAAGTGGAACCTGTGTATTCACGATAACGAAATTTCATGGGGAAATTCAAAATGGTCGCCTGGTGGCCATACCGAATTTTCGAATCGGAACAAAAAATGTATCTTGCACAACTGAACCGCAAGGGGAACCTGTGTACCAAATTTGAAAAAGATCCATGCAGTACTTCTTGAGAAATTGCAATAACAAAGTTTCATGGGATATCCAAGATGGCCGCCTGGTGGAATCGTGGAATTTTGGAATCGGAGCAGAAAAGATATTTTGCACAATTAGACCACAAGGGTAACCAGTGTACCAAATTTTACAAAGATCCATGCAGTAGTTCCTGAGAAATAACGATAACAATGTTTCATGGGGAAATCTAAGATGGCCGCCTGGTGGCCATATTGGATTTTCAAATCGGACCGAAAAAGGTATCTTGCACAACTAGAGTCCAAGGGAAACCTGTGTACCAAATTTGAGAAAGATCCATGCAGTACTGCCTGAGAAATGTCGATAAAGTTTCATGAGGAAATTAAAGATGGATGCTTGGTGGCCATATTGGATTTTCGAATCGAACCAGAAAAGGTATCTTGCACAATTAGACTCTAAGGGGAACATGTGTACCAAATTTGAGCAAAATCCATGCAGTAGTTCCTGAGAAATCGCGATAACAAATTTTCATGGGGAAATCCAAGATGGCCGCCTTGTGGCCATATTGGATTTTTGGATCGGACCACAAAAGATATGTTGCACAACTAGACCCCAAGGGGAACCTGTGTACCAAATTTGAGAAAGATCCATGCAGTAATTCCTGAGA
>JAVTVY010035664.1:0-14570 GCA_036873755.1 Hanleya hanleyi | reverse complement strand
TTGCAACGATTAATAGAAAGCCGTTGGTATCACTGGCAAGTATTGTATTTGTTCTATTCAGCTACAAATTTTATTTCGATTCACTGCTCGATAACATGCCTTGCCGGGGTACTATTTGCGGGGCCTAGGCACTGCTTTCAGCAGGCAGAGAAAACAGCGAAATAAGCACCTCATGTGTAGAGGCGCGCACAGCTTAAAATTTTGACGGTAAAAGTTTGACAAGAAGTTGGTCACCTTGTAGTGCTTGAAATAAGCTACTTCCTGTCGAAAGATGAATGTCTAACATTGATTAGGGAACCAGCGAGGTACAGTTTTGTTAATACTGCCGAACGTGTAAATTATTTAGGAGTCTGATGCCTGTATACCCTGTCAAACTCAACATTATATTAATGTTCTATTCTGAACTTAGGTAATACATATAACTCAAAAACTGATCTGGGCTAATAAACTTTATTAATACATAAAGTATAGCTAGCTCATATGGCACCTAGCTCTAAGCACCATGGTTTCATATTAAAGTACATAAGTGTAGTACATGTGTACACCAGCTCAAACATATTTTAAAGGGGTTGCTTTCCCCAGACTAGACCAAAAAAAAAACGAATTACAATCAGAGATCACAGGCTAGTTGGCAATTTCTTACCAAACATCTTGGCGGACAAAAATTTCTGAATTTCTCTACAATAAATATCTCGGATATGAAAATACCAGATATTATTAAATAACTATCTCTGACATCAACCCAATACAATGGAATCGGCCTGCTTCATATGGGTACCAAATCGGGCCAACATGAGGAAGGTGGGCCAATACAGGAAAGCCGCTCCAATACGGGAAAACAGGGTCAATACGACCCGTGCCAATAAGATTTTCAACATAGCGACGTTGACGATGATTGATCCTCAATTCGTGATCTTCTCAGAATGATATTATTACTGTGTTCTCATACTTTGAACGGATATTCGTTAGATTCTGTCATAATTTTCGATCTTCTGCGATGATTTTCGATAGATCTATATGCACCCGTACCCAAACCTTGAAATCAAGGGTGGAGATTCATACTGAAATATACTATAGTGACACGAGCCTGACATTGACTTGCCAAGCACAAGCTGACAAAAAAAACAGTGATCCAAACTGCACTGATGAACAAAGCGATGACTATGTAGAGTGATATTTTAAGAAAGAAGATGATGCCATACTTGCAGCTAGTAGAGTTATTCACATGTGGATGAAACCTGTAGGAATTAATGCAAAGAAAACACCTGGATAATGATGTTGAGAACTAGGGTCTCCATAGGTCTTTGAACACCAAATCGGGACTGCATTTGGATCAATTCACCATATTTCAAGGTTGTATTTTGTGTCACCGTTCTCATCAAATAACATTTGTATATTGCTTTCATGATATATATTGAACAATAGAAATTTCATCTGCTTTTATCGTTTTGACTCTCGTTTCCTATGTTGAAGAACCCAGCCCAGGTTAAAGATGATCAGCCTATTGACCATCCCGGTTATCGCTGTTGATTAAAGCGTTATTGTAGAGGGAATCCACTTTCCAGCTTGAAATCACATTAATCGTCGGAAATTAATGAGTCTACTCTGAAGGAAGAAATATATATCCTGATTTTGGGGAGTCGCAGTACTAAAATATTCCTTGACACAAGCATGAATCAAAGATTGTAGGTGAGTTATTTAATAAAAATGTCATTAACCAAGTGTTTTCATATTGAACTTGTTATAGGGTCCACGGCACACCTCGGATACATGACAAGGCCAATATGAAAACACTTGGCTAACGACATAATAATATTAACTCACTGTAGGAGCTTAGCTAAGAATTGTATTACAAATATATGAACTATTTCATACAATGTCGTACATTTCATCCCCCGCTTGTTTTTAATAAGCATGTCGGTATCCCAAGTCTGCGGTTTTTGCTTTGACATCCAATGTCGATTTCAGCCTGACATAAAGCAGTTTGACCCGTGATGTGATTTAAACCCATCACTGCTCGTACCGCTCAGCGGATTGGAGTAATTAGCTAGCTTAGCGAGTTCACTGATTGGTTAGATATATATTTAGAACTGGTATGGATAACTGACCGAGCCACGACCAAGAAGAACGATGTTACAAACGGCCTAAAATATTTGAAAGAAAGGTGTTCGCTTTGACGGACTTTTTTCCTTCAGTGTGTTGCGTTTATAAACTGAAATTAAATTTGCTCGTGTTTACTTGAAAATTTATCATGAGAGTATTTTCACCAAGAAAAGATAAGTCAAAACAATATAATAGTGCTATAAAACGGGCTTTTGTTTGTTTTTTGAAGTTTTGGTGATATTCTCAGACGGAATTCCCTATTTTATGTAAAATGTGACACCTTCAACCAAAACGAGTCAAAGCTATCTAAATTCGGTAGGTTTGACGATATATCGTATTGAAAAGTCGCTTTGGTTTAAGGTGTCATATTTTCGTAATATAGAAATATGTCAAAATGCTTCAGTGTAATATCAAGGCCTGTTAGGCCAACAACGGAAAATTCCTGGTTCACGGCACACTGTTATGGAAAAGGGTGGGATACTGGTGGAAATTTTCACCCTAGGGTGGAAATTTCACTGATTTCAATCCAAGCCGGAGATGAGGTGGGAATCTCCACCCTCAGTATTTCCACATTTTGTCTTTGAATTACCTCCTTAACCACTTGACTTTAAATGCACCACATGATGTCCCATAAACGTTTGAAAGCATCAATCACTTAATAAGTTATGGTGTATTCCACAGCGAGTGCATAAAAATGCCAATCATTGAAGGATTATTTCTCCCCGCGTAGCAACGCGGTACGCGCTGTGATACAAGGTAGTTATCAGTGCGGAATTCCGACATTTTTTCAGCAGACGATGTTCAAGCTTGAAGAGAGATTTTTGCTACGGTAAGAATCAGGCGTCATCCTTCTCAGTTATGGATTGTAGCAATTATTGTATTGTTGCTTGAGTAACTTGATCATTTGTTGAATTAAAAATAATTTTGATATCAGGTATTTCGGGAGCGAGAACTGTTCTGATGATGGTTGAGGATCTCATCGAGGCCGCGAGCGTTTCCACGATGTTGTTCGTTCTGTTCTAGGAGCCCGACGTATTATCTATAGGCTATGTTTATGTTTGGGAATATTGTTATTCTCTAGTCGTTGTGGTGGTGCCTCAAGAAAAGTTTTTTTCACGATTCAATGTGGAACAAAATCTATGTAGCGGCGGTATTGGATATTTCCACCACCCGTCGTTTGGAGAATTACCCGTCAGAGTTATTCCCCTTAGGTGTACTCTTCTGCCTTGACCATGTTTTCGTGACTCGTTCGTTGTCTGCTTGTTTCCAGTGGTCCATGTCCCCGGCCCAAGTCAACCTTGCCGCCCCAAAACAAACTTGCATGCAAGTCATTGGTCACTGCTTTTCTAATGTAAACATCTCTAGAAGGGCTGTCAATGTTATGCATTGCATCATGGGTTGTTTTGGGGCGGCAAGCTAAGGTTTACTTGGGCCCAAAGGACTATTGTGTGTCCCAACTAATCTATTGAGAACGTTTTGTTTGATTTTTTGAGAAATATATATTGTTGTGTTCTGAAACTTATGTCACTGGTAAAATGCAATTATTATAGTATTCATTCAAAATATTAGCAAACAACATTCTGTAGAACTATCTGTTTGAAACATTTTCTGTTTTGGGTGTCATTCTCTGGGTTAAATATTGGCGTCAGCCATTGTTGATTTGGACCAGTTCAATACTCGTAGGTTTGATAGGCATTCTATTCCATTCATGGAATTTTTACAGTTCCCCAATGTCGCAAAACAACAATAATGCCATGATGTCACAATAAGACGTTACAAAGACAATTTATCAATACTGACCACAGTAGCAACGTCATGATAGCGTTGACCCTGACGTCACAATAGAAAATGACCACCTCCCACTCCTTTGCACATATGGGAACAGTCCCCCTCAGCCTTGGCGACGTCAAAATTTAACCCAGAGAATGACACCCAAAACAGAAAATGTTTCAAACAGATAGTTCTACTGAGTTCTGTTCGGTAATATTGTAACGGTCAACCTGGAATTCCTAAGACGACGTTGTTGTAGAAATACCAAGCTGGTCGGTCAGAATGGCTGATTAATATTTTATACCAATCGCCAATAGTCACATCAGTTCTGACACCACCGGTTTCTAACCGGAATTCCACATTTTATAATATTCTAAATAAATGAATAAAGGAAAATGTGATATGAATCTTCAAACGAAATTGTGTTTATTCAGTATAATTCACAGAGTGTTGTATTCATGAATGCTTCGGGAATTAGCCCGATCTCAGAATATGAATGATATTAATTAACCAAGTTATTTAAGTCAGAAGAAACAAGCTTTCGTGAGAGTAAGGGTCCGTTGTGTGTATGTTGTACTAGTTTCCTCTGAGCGACGGGTGTAGAACAACCAGTCTGTCCATTCAGCTGTATGCGCTCAACGGAGCAAGGGAGATAACTCCTGAATGCCAAACTATCGAACTGTATTCCTGTACGTGATTTCTGTGCATAACCGAAAACGTTGATTGTACGTAGCTTGGGTGAATAACTCCGTGAACGGTATTGACTTGAAAGGTATATCTTTGTAGGTGTAAAAACTCAGCTACAAGGTGTGGTGTATATTTAATACGCCATATTTCAATAGAATCTCACGTTATACTCTTCAAAGAACATTCCCTTGTACGGACCCCTGGTTGTATTTACGGGTGCAACCCGTGGTGTTCTGTGTGTAACAAACTCGGGCTTCCTTAGCATAAACTGGTTTCTTTCCTGGGCAGAAGTTATGCTTATTGAAGACCTTTACACCCTGACTTCAGCCACTGGGCAAAAGCTCTCTCATTTTCATCTGCGTAATTAAAACCCGTATTATTCCTTGATTTAGAGTTGGGGGTCGTTTATCAATTCCTCAAATAAGTAATTCTACTGGTTTATCATGGCACAGATATCCAGGCTGTAAATCTATCTGTAGGTTTTCTGATAGGATATTTATAGCTGACCATTACTTTATCCAATCCACAGCAATAACATTTTAACCATCTGACTGGTATGTTCACCCCTGCTTTTCACCCGTGATTTCACCCGTGCTTTACCCGGACTTTACCCGGACTTCTATACCCGTATTTCCAAACCCGGGGTGAAAGTCACCCGGAGTCTCGGGGTAGCATTAATATATGTAGCTGGTATAAATCCGTTTATTTAATATCAGGGCAGGTTCAATTACCTGTTGGTAATTCCGTGTTGCTAATAGAGTTGGCTGTTCTCATGGAATGCGACCATGCAGCTTGACTTAGTACACACCAAGTGACGACTTCTGTTCCGTTCTGGTATTTATACTTTCGCGGTCTCATGACGTCAGAGACACCTGTCGGCGTTGTCAGGGTACTAAAATATCCCCGAATCCTCAGGAGAGCTTTCATCATAAATTGGCCTAATTCCAAGTTAATCATCTACAATTGCTAGTGAATAAGAACAATATTCAATGCAAGTAGCTAATTCAATCATTTAGAATTATCAAAACATTGCAAAAGTTACTCTAAAATTAGATGAGAACTGGTTAGAGAGTGAAACCTCGTTATCGATCTCTCTGCAAACATGGCGATCATCGGCGAGATCGCTCGACAAAATTTGTGAATAAACTTGGATTTAACGAACATCTGAGGAAGTTATGACTCAACAATAACTTGATGAACAACAAGAATAATCCCCTAACCGATCATTGTAAGTAGCTACAAGGACAGATTGACATTTATCTTTATAAGAAACGAAGTTGGCACTGGTTTGCATAGTGCGTAGAATCTTTTGAGACTGACCGAATATATATTGAGAGAACAACAAGATGATTAAGAGTTAGCAGATAATAATTTATATCCGTTCTTCAAAGTGATAACAAAACATTGAAACTGTAACACTGAACATTGATTTGGAACACCACAATTTAACGGATTGTCACAATATTTTGACTGAATACTATAATATTTGCATTGTACTAGTGACGTAAGTTTCAGAACACAACAATATATATTTTTCCAAAAATCGGACAAAACGTTCTCAATAGATTAGTTGGGACACACAATAGGCCCCTAATTGGGATAGGCCTATATATCCAACTTGGGATATTAAATCCAAAGTTGGATATTGAAATATATCCTAATTGGGATATTTTCACAGATTTTCATACTAAACGGGAATGGTGAATTTCGCGGCATCTAAACTACAAAAACAAGATAGAATCTACTTCACAAAACTGCCAATACGATTGGTATTATAATTTTGCTCGCCGACATTATTCTCTTTGCAATTGCAATTATGTGCAATACAGTATACTTTTTATCGGGTTTACCAAGGGTAAACCCTATATTAGTATCACTTTTCAGATTTTTTTTCTTTTTTCTTCTGCACATGTGTAGTTTTGATCTCCTGCCCGGAGACTGTTCTCATTTGATGCCCCTTAGAGCATTCACAACAGGCCTCGCACAAGCCATGCAATTCCAGGCGCTAAGAGTAATGGAATTTCGTTGAAAGGACATGGAAAGTTAGAGGAAATATATGTACAGAGTCCGGGGAAAATGAGTGGAAAAAGCTAAGTTATTCTCTGAAGTTCAGCGAAATTTGTTGCGGAATAAAAATCCAAACAGCCGTGAAACGTGTTTGCTGGTGACCGAGTTTCGCCAGATTGGAACGAGGTCAGACAGCTCATTTACATATTTTGTGTAGCCCATTAGTTGAACTAAACTCGTGACTGTTTCCCGCTGAATTAATATTCATATTCTGTGACGTGTATTGGTCGAGGTCATAATGTCGATAGCTGATTGGCTCACGCTCTTGACATCTATACTAATTTACGTATCCAGAACGCAAAATGGTACATCTTCAGAAAATTTATGACCTAGGCCTATCCCAAAGTTCACAAGATCATTATTGTTTAGCATCATCAGATAAACAAGAATAGTACGATCAGAAAACATGCAGGCGAAAATACTGTATAATTGACGTAATTCGTTATTTTCCGCGTTTCAATGGTTGATCTTCAATGCATAATGTAGGTCAACTAAATTTATAATGTCTGCTGCTTCAAACGAGTAGGCCTACAAGTACGTTCAGTTTTATTTTTTAACGACAAAACTTGCATAATGTTAGCAACAAAAGTACATATCATCGGGCGTATGAACAGTACTATGTATTGAATGAAGAACAGAAATGCTGCAAATGCCCTGACCTGATCATGTACATGTAACGCTAAGAACCTTGGAATAGGTCATAAATTTCCCGAAGATGTACCGTCTTGCATCCAGAACAGTCCCATTTGAACTGGTCAAATTGCAGTCACCATTGTTCGTTGGTTTGGAATTTAGCTTTGGGCTAATTTTGCCGATGCTGGGAAAATGCAAATTTAGTGAACATTGGCTGAGAATGGATGATTATAACTGTGGTTGTCCCGTCACGGTGAGAGGACAGCAACGTACACAATATGTCAAACAAATGTGGATCTGTCCAATATGGACGATGGTCGGAGCCATACAAAGATTACAGGGTACACATTACGCATGGACAGAAAATCAGGGCGGACAGCACATGAACATAATGGCATTTCTGACTATGCCCGAGCTTCAACTTCTACCTCGAACGGTGAGACGACCTTCACCAATACCCTGCACGACCGTGGCCATATGCCAACATCTGCCGGAGATCATCGCGAGGGTATTTCTGGCTTTCTTTCAACAAATTAGACATTGGAACCGGAAATAGTGTGGTGTTTGAAACAAATACAGTCACACTGATATAGATAGACTGTCTTTCAATATGAAGTCAGACATGGACGATGGCTGAGTTATGAATGGCTGATCTAGAACTTGTATGAAAAGCGTTGTTTAGAGGTCACGGAAATTTCAAAAATTGGTCATAGAAAAGTCATGGAATTTTGAACCTCTGAAGGCGCACGAACCCTGTCATAAAAAAATACCGTTCTTCTCTCTGACAGTCATATACACGGTGGCTTGTACATTGAACGTGATAATTGGGAGATTATCGCAGTAAGTTTTATCTTTCCAATTTCTTTTAAAAGTTGCCTTTATCTGGTAGCATTTGTTACGGCGAGACCGATAGTCATTCTCCACGGTCCAGCGACAACCGATCCTATCTGGCTATTATGTGGGGATGATGCCAGGAAGTCACAGCGCCACAAAGCAATAGCAGGATAACCAGCGAGTAATATAGGACCAGCACTTATTGTCCCATCAGTTTTTTTTAGTCACTCTTTCAAATGCAAGAACTCGAAATTGGTACATGATATATAGATCTGAAACTTCAACTTTACACACATATTCTTGAGGTTGTTCTATAACTATATGGCACTTTATGAATTATTATTACGAATATGAATTTTAATATTTTTGAACATTTTTTAATCTTTGGTAAGCTACCTTACATCAAAAGTTATGATTCATATATAGTGCAAGATCACAAAGATGATCTTCACTTTAGATAGGGAATCGTCCTCAATGCGTTTTTGATACAAACAGCTGGTGGGGCTAAGAAGTTCAATTCGCAAGAAGTTCTAGCAAATCTCCAGAGTAAATTCGTCATAGTCCCAGCAGACAAAGCTCCGAATAATATAATATTCATATGTAAATATTACTATTACCAGGTGCTGGTTAAAGAATTGAGTGTAGACATATCTTCATCAAATACATCTACTTACTCCCAAACTGCATTTACTCTGGAAGATTTATTTAACAATCACAAAAAGTTTCTCAGGGAAAGAGGTATTTGTCTTCCAACCAATCATAACGACATACCAAAACTATACGGACTCCCAAAATGCATAAATCACCATACAAAGCTAGATTCATAGCTGGTTCTAGAAGCTGCACCACCAAGCTTCTTTCAACCCTATTGACGAGGGCCCTTCAGGAGGTAAAAGCATTTTGCGAAAGGTATTGCGCCACTATTTTCAAGAACTCTGGCGTTGAATGTATGTGGATATTGAAAAACTCAAAATGTCTTACGGAAGAACTTGATGCTAAAGGTCACATACCGTACAGACATGTATCCACATGGGATTTCTCGACTCTATACTACAATCCCTCATCAGGACCTTATTGACCGTCTAAGTTCATTAATAGTATCTGTGTTCAAGAAACTGATCGTAGATATATTAATGTCGGAAGCCATAAAGCATTCTTTAGCTCTACTACATACAAGAGATATCATTCATGGGATGTTTCTTTGTTTATAGAGTTGCTTGAATTTCTCATTAAAATATCTATGTGAAATTTGGCAACACAATATATCAGCAGCATATAGGTATTCCAATGGGTACTAATTGTGCACCACTGTTGGCTGACCTGTATCTGTTCTCTTATGAATATGACTATATGCTGGCGCTTTCAAAAACCGATCCACTCAAAGCCCGTTCCTTCTCATTCACCAAACGCTATATAGACGATCTTCTCGCTGTGGATAATCGCTATATAAATGACGCAGTGAAGGATATATCCACCTTCACTGGATTTGAAGGAAACTACAGATAGCCCTACAGGCACATCTTATTTAGATCTCTATCTCTATAAAATGAAGCGGGCATTCTCTCTCGTCGACTTTATGACAAAAGAGATGATTACAATTTCGACATCGTAAACTATCCCTTTCTGGATAGTAATATTCCAGTGGGACCTGCATATGGCGTATACATATCTCGCTTAGTAGCATTTGCTAGATCCTGTGTTAAATGTGATGATTTTAATCAACGTCACAAAACATTGTTGCAGAGACTTGTAAAACAGGGCTATTCCACCGGGCGCCTCCACTCGGGGTTTCTCAGGTTTGGCGATACATATCGCATGCTGATAGCGAGGTGCGAGCGTGGCGTGCAAGGTCTGTGGCGCTACGTTTCGTAACGTGTGTCTGGTTCCGCTTGGCCCGGGGCTGGGGGCCGTGTGGGCCCATGTGCTTCAGGATCCTCATGGTGCTCATGTGAACAGTCACAGTCGGGGCGTGACTGGGGTGCATCATTTCTAGATGACGACTCTATAGCGAGTATTGTGGATTGGGAATACTGGTCAGCGATACGGGTTTGATATTTTGGGGCATCATGATGTCTTGCCGGCATCATTGAAAATTGTTGACCGCTTCTCTCTTGGAGGAAACAAGCCTATGTTTATGTATACTTTTGTCTTTTTGAATTTGGTGCTAATACTGTTATATGGAAATGGAATAGGTCTTTGGATTATGGACGCGGATATTCTCTAATGGACGACGGCTGGATTATGAATGACGGACTAGACGCTTGTAATTGTCTAAAAAGCACCAAATTGACCATTTGAATAGATAAAGAATAATCAAGACCCACAGACAAACACAACCAGACTTACAGTGGTTCAAACCTGCCGTATTTTGCACTTTTCGGTGCATTTACAGTCGACATTTTCTCTCCAAAATTCTCGTTGCAAAATTATGACACCTTTGACCAAAATCCTATTTAGACTTATTTGTTGGTCAAAATAGCTAAAATTGGTTTTGGTTAAAGGTGTCATATTTTTGTAACAAGAGAAAATCCACACCGAAAAGTGCCTAAAAATACGAAAATAAGCCAACTTACCAACTTTAGTGAGCCATAAATCCGTTTTCGTTCATCTGCAGTCCTTCATTATTTCGGGTCTTATAATTCAGCATGAAGGCTGTACAAAAAGGTCCATTTCATATCCCTTTGATAAAAGTGAAAGTTTGGCCCTTCAAACTGAACAGCTTGAGGACGATTCCGTATGTCAAGCGAACACCACCATTCTTCCCAAATATGACACTAATAAACTCCTCTGATGCAAGTAAACCCGATATCAGTACTTTAAGTACTTTGATTATATATACTAAAGTAGGTACCGCTAACATTCATATCCGATTATTTTAGGATTGCACATTCTTAAAACACAAATACTTGTCTCCCACGGCACTGGCCCATCCGGCACAAGTATGTTTGTGTCATCCTAATAATAATTGGATATAAATAGCTTATATATATATATATATATATATATATATATATATATACCTAGCATACGTATAAAGTCGATCGCTTATGCGTAAATTGCCGTATTAGGCAGACCGCAGATTTACGCGGACCAGTAGCTGGTCGACCTAAGTTTCCATAGCTTCTCTCCTTATTGCAGAGGCTTTTTTCTTGAAATATTTTTGTTCTGTTGGACACTCTATCATACCTGCTCTCAGGATTATAACTTACACATGACTCACAAATTTGTTTTTTTTGTACATTTCATTTTATAAAGCAACAGCACCGCCGCTTCATATATTTTGCAAATGATATACTCCAGTCTAAAGAGGTCCACACAAACATCTAAAAAACTATTCGGAATATACTATATGCTGTTATTATTTTTCTTCATTTGCATACTCATAACACTGATGAACAAGGATACAACGAAACTTGTATAATATAATCTGTCAATAAAAATATGAGTTCGTCGATACTATGAAGTTTTCTTTTTTGGCTTCGGTGTTTGTTCACTGTTGCATTGTGGGGCGATCAACAGCGCCTGCTCTACGAGCCGTCATGGCGTCTTGCTCCGCGCTCCGCGGCGACCATGTTGTCGAGGGTGAAAAAGATGGTATTTATTGGTTATTTTACCCGTGTATTACACAATCTAGGTGCTGCATATTTAGCTAAGAACATAGGTGTTTGTACCATCAGGAATAGCACGTGATATAATATCACAGCAACAGAACAGAATCGACCAGGTCATATCAGTGTCACACATATCGACCGTCGTTTCGACGTGATTGGCAAAATTTTAATCGAAACTTATTGAGATAACTGCAACAGTTGTGACTGAGTGGTCACCATAAATCTCCACCTTATGTAGGCTACGAAATTGGTAATACGCGCCACAACAGGATAAACAACAACAACAACAACAAACAGCATGTGCTCGTACCGACCATCGATGCTGTGGAGTGGTTCAAATCGGTCCTATAATTTGGGTTCTCTCGATCACAAAACTTTGTTAATCGGTAAAAGCATTGAAGATGAAATGGTGTGCCTTTTATCGGGATCTACAGGGGAATTCATCACTGTTTAAATCTAGAGAACCCAACTACCATGTTTCGACAACAGTCAACACGAATTGTGCCTGGACAGAGTACATCAAACAATGACAACAATGGCTGTTCTTCTCACTGAAAGAATCTTGAAACACGCAATCATAGGTGAGTGGATTATATTATAATCAGATGAAGTATTATACGGTCATTGTTGAACCTGAATGTGTTGGGTGGGTGGGGGGGGGGGGTCACAGCCTACAGGGGCATTCTGGAACTCGTGATGACGTCAGTCCCCCGCTGTTCCCTCTCGGAAAAGTCTACAATTAACATTGAAGTCAATGAGATTTATCATAAAAAAAGTACAACTCAATTACGATTCTAACATATATGTTGGGGAGCTAAGATATCTTCTGCGTCTGAAAGTTTGGTAATTTTCTCATACTTAGTTCAATATTTCAAAGCAAAAATGGACCGTCCTATCTGCCTCCATGTTATCTGACCCCAGTTGAATTTCCGCTGGAGGCTAACAGATGAGCCAAATCTTTTGTTCTCTGTGAGACCCGTGTTCCTCTATATGCACCCTATTGAATCAACAAGTATGATTATAGGTGAAAACCGCCGGTCACGTGTCAAATCACAGTCAATGGTAGGTTTTTCGGTGCTTTCGTTATCAAGCGTGGACGTGTGTCTGACCAGACGACAGTGACCACAGCCGAAAATGAACGATTTTCAGCATATCGATGACAGGTATGGTTACTGGTGTCCAGTCATTTTTTGAAGGAGAGATATCGTACTATGTTGTCACCAAATGTAGAGTTATTACTATTTCAAGTTAAAAAAAATTTTAAACATTTTTGCGGCGAGAGGTGTTTGGTAGACAGTCCATGGTAGGTATTAGCATCGAATTATAGTGTGAGGAAATGAGCACAAAATGAACACGTGGGAACTTACTACCTGCCTCATGTATCACTGACTCATTCATCTCTCGATGCCTTCCACTTGTGTGTGTTTAAGAGGAATATCAACCATTAATATAGTATATTCTCTGTCTGTCTGATATTACGACAGTCCATTGTATCATCATCGGACCGATCGACAGTCCATTGTAGGTCAACATGTACTTGTGAATGATGCACAGAGAGCATATCGTCTGATCTAATGATTCGCCAAATGGACTGTCGCCAAGACAAATGGTAGCTACATGTACCATGGACTGTCGACATATCTGATATATAATCATATGTTGCCTCATTATAACATTGCAGCTGTTATGCGGCTTCAATGTGAAGTGATCCAACCTACAGTTCATGGTCGCATGACAAATGGACTGGTGCATTCACCTATAATCATACTCGTCGATTCAGTAGGGTGATAAGGGGGTTGTAGTGGGCTTCATGGTTGTACTGATGACATGTTTTTTGTAAACAGGATTGTTGTCATCCAATGCAGAACTCGTGAAATACTTTTAAGAACAGGTTGGAGAAAATACCTCGGATCTTGAGGAATTATGTATATACCTTGCTTGAGGTATAGGGCTCGGGGTGGCCTAACCGCAAATGCCGGGGTTTTTGTGGCTACAGTTTGTAGCCACATTCAATCCCTATAGAGAAATGTAGCCACATTTTATGGCTACATTTCTCTATAGAGACTGTAGCCACATTTAATTGAAACATTTCACTGTCATAATAAGCTACTGAAAGCTTCGACAAAATGATTTTAAAAACTTTTTTTACAAACATCGAAAATCATCATATATATGCCCAGAAAAGTGAAGTTTCCCACGGCCGTTCAGTTCAAAACAGGAACTTACCTCGGCATGTGCACTGCACTCGATGAAAACATGGTTTGTTCTTGTTCACTGTTTAGTTAAACAAGTATGGATGGGAACTATTTATTATACAAATCGTTCAGGATTTATCTAAAACGTGGTCTAAATCGCCGAAGAATATTCCACCATCTTCGAAGAGGTGAAATGCAGACGACCCGACCATTAAGCAAGCTGTGATTGGCCGAGTTGCTTCACCAAATCCCCGCCTGTACCAAGCGGTTAGCCAATCGCCAACCTCGTTTTCGGGGGCACAGCTTTATGGAACAATAACGACGAAATATCGGCATGCAATGGATTTATATTCGTGAATAGTTTCCATCCATACAGTTATTTTTTCCAATAAAAAATTGATGTTATAGGATGTAATACTATCATAATCATATGCGACAAGCGAAAGTGGCTACATTTACAGACTATTCGTGTTTGTCGAGCTATTTCAGTTCGTTATTTATCATAAAAAAGACATTATCTAAAATGTGGCTACACTCTCTATAGACATGATAGAGAAATGTAGCCACAATTTAAAAAATGTGGCTACAAATGTAGCCACATTTTGTAGCCACAAAAACCCCGTCATTTGTGGTTAGGCCCTCGGGGTATTGACCTGTCAGTTTTAGTTTT
>JAVTVY010035663.1:0-149696 GCA_036873755.1 Hanleya hanleyi | reverse complement strand
TGAAGCTTAGTTAATTAAATGGAAAATCCCTAAAAGTGCTGAGTAGTACGGTGAACATGTTAGTGAATATATTCGTAGTGGATATAAACATACTGTTTCAGTTACTTAACTATTTCCATTTACAGGTGATATAAATGAGTCCATTCCTTAGTAGAGTTCATTAGTTATATTTTCCCCCCAATCATTGTTCCAGATATCGACACATGTTGTAACTCCCCATATTCCTGAACACAATGTGCATCGAGTATATATGTATTAAGTATGGGCTATTACTAATATAGTTAATGTTCAGTATTAGATCAGTTATAAATATATTACTGGTCCAGTTATTGTTCATTAGATCAGTTATACATATAAGATAAAATATCAGTTCGCGAATCTATAATATACCTTACAGTAATGGTAAGCATGCATTATATGAACCTTTATCACAGATAGGTCATTTAAAATCAATTGTTAGTATATTGTTAAGCTTGTAATCATCAGTGGTCTATTGCAATCAATGCCAATTAATTGGGTATACTGTAGTATGTTCATAATTTGATTTACATGCAGTTCTGTATTCCCATGGTGAGATTAATTAAAATTATGAATTACATAGAGACCAATTAAGACAAGTTTGACCATCAGTAAAATATACTATCACAGAGTACACATGTGCACACTGTATCATACGAGTACAAGAACGAGTTGGAACATGTACAGCATACACATATATTGGTATCTATCACAGTAACCATGAATTATATGAACCTTTATCACAGATAGGTCATTTGAAATCAATTGTTAGTATATTGTTAAACTTGTAATCGTCAGTAGTCTATTACAATCAATGTCAATTAATGGGTATATTGTAGTATGTTCATAATTTGATTTACATGCAGTTCTGTATTACCAGGGTGGGATTAATTAAAATTATGAATTACATGGAGACCAATTAAGACAAGTTTGACCATCATAAAATATACTATCACAGAGTACACATGTGCACACTGTATCATACGAGTACGAGAACGAGTAGGAACATGTACAGCATACACATATATTGGTATAGGTACAGACCATTTGAGATCGACTTTTACTGTAATCACAACATTGTAGTTATGGGCAGTGTACTCCTGCAACATTTATCAATTAATTTGTAACATAAGATTTATCATATTTATGTACTTATGCTGATGTTAGATTTAAACTCATACTGTTATATCACATTGGGATGAGTTAAAATCATGTACCACAATTAAGTTACTTTGAAACTGTTAATCCCAGTAGTAAACACCACTAGTTTTACAAGCCATTTTGTATGTATTGGAGACCCCTAGTTTCAGGCTTTTCCGACACACTCTGAACCTGTAGCTAAACCCCACAATGGGAATATTTTTAATTTTTTGTAGATTTTGGGGCCAGTGTCCCAAGACCGGAATTGTATTTTCAGTCAAAACTCATTAAAATTAATTTATATATATACCATGTAAAGTGTTTAACTTTGAACTTTTACTTACAAGTAAAAAGTTAGAAGTCGGTTCAGAAACCCGCAACCAGAGGTATCCATTAATGTATATATACCAAACCTCGAAATCTGCATGCCACATATGTACAGTCAGATACTAGTGAATAATATACATTGTAGTTTAATTTGTTCTCCATTGTGAATAAGGGCTCAGAAATAAGAATGATCTTGGATACTGCCTAAAACAATGGATCATTTTTAATATTGTAATTATAATCAGAATAAATGTCATTGTGAAAATAGAATAAAAGAAATTAAAGATTACACATTGTCTTTCCTTTTTTTTTTTTCTGTTGAGATATTACTGAAAATGTTATACATGTATTGTACTGATAATTTTCACAGTTACAATCTTAGCGATATGTCATCATATTGTAATATGGTGTTTGTTCATATGTATAGTATCTACATTTAAGAGTGACAATGGAAAGATTGTGAAATTTAAACTGTAGTTTCTTGAAGAGGTGAAAACTTGTTGTTTATCCTAAAGTCATGAGGCCCTGAACAATGGGAGCGGTTGTAGGACATTGAGTTCATGGATGGTCGTCGCTGTTGAGATCTGGGAAAATGCCACTTTTGGTAAGATGGAGCATTAGACACATTAGCACTAATGGATGGATGTCGATATGGCTGAAGATACACCTGTGCCCTCGATGGGAAACGGTCCGGATCTGTATGTTTGTTACTTCCCTGGTAATGGCTTCGTGCTATAACATTGTCATACAGTAGTCCGAAGTGAGGGTATAGAACTTTCTTATATACCCGGACCACCATGCCGATTCCAGCTTTGTTCAGGTGTTTATGGTCCATTGCTGGGAACCATTCTTGATCCTCACTGATCTGGAGTAGGCTGAGGTATTTGACATTGTAACTATTGCACAGATTCCGGAATTCAGCATCCAGTGATTTCTTTTTTGATCTAGAAACATTCTGGTGAAATACAGCACTAAAATACACTTTACAGTCATCCAGATCTGAAGCGGTCTGGAGCAGATTTGAGAGGTCGTTGAGTATGGTTGTTTCATCATTTTTCTCAATGTCGTTTCCCCCTGCTTGAATTATAAGGTGTTGCGGTTGGTATCTAATATTTGTGACAAAGTTTGTAGCTCCACGTAATGTTTTATTACGCAGTTCGATACGGGTAGAGCGATGGTTAGGGATCAAATTTTTGGGGTTGATCGGCCTCACATTGGAATCCCCCAAAATCAGGACATCAGTTCTTGGTTTTGGGCTCATAGAGTTGTCCCCCTTGTTTTGGTGGCTGTTTTCATTGTATTTGATTTTGTCATTTTGTGGGCCCTCTGCCACTGGTATGGTAGGAGATGGTAGGTCTGTAGGTGCCGAGCGTAGGTCCTCTTCAGCCACAGCAATGGATCTAGTCTCGAATGTGACCAGTTCATCACAGGAGTACAGGTTACTCCTGGACTGACGCAGTACTAGAATTCCATACTCATTGTATACATGTATTCCTGGTGAAATGACAGGTTTTGATATCAGAGAAATCCTACTTGTTGCCCTGTCTGTTGTCCATAGGGTTAACACTGTTGGTGGTATCCAGATAGTGGGCATATCTTGAGTTGTAGGAATGTGCCCTGAGTGACAGTTGGACCGTCCAAACACAGTCCCTCTTTACAGCTTAGAAACACTAACTCTAGGGGGGATTGTTTAGTCTTTTGTCCAGACTTTCCCCTCGGAATTCCTTTCAGTTTAAATTGTATTCTCTCTGTGTGTGAACAACACAGTTGTTGACAGTGTTGCCCTGTTAATCTTGAGCAGAATGGTATGTGATATGCTGCATGACTAAGTTACCTGTTGTATATTACCCACTGCAACCATTTGACAAGATAGCTGGAAAACATTGTTGCACCCTGCCCTATTATCCAGTCGCCATGAAGACTGCCAACTGGCAAATTCTGACCCCGACCAATATTTTTCTTTTTTTTTTCAACATGCAACACTTCATTGTCTGGCTCTGTGGCTGACTTGACTTGACTTTCTCAACACACCATATTATACCTCTTCTTGAATATTTCATGAGGGTTTTCTGGTATCTCATTGGTCAAACTTTAAACAGCGACAATTCAATAATTTCCACTCACTGATTCAGCTGATGCGGGTGATGTACTTTTCCGGCGAAGCGCGGTGAGATCAGGAGTCAATATTGTGATCACATGATCATTGTTTACACATGCTGTCTGAGTGGAAGCAAACTTGGTCAATGATCCCCAAAACTTTCAATTACTCTGTGATTCAGGTTAAAGTTATACAGTGATGGATGAGGGGATTAATGGATACCCCCAAATATAACAATTTGGTATCATATTAAAAAAAAAAAAACGCTTACAAACTTGTGATGAACAGGAGTCAATATCATGAAACCTGAACCCGTGGCCAGATTTGGTCAGGACTGCTGATCAAGTTCGTCACAAGTTAATAAGTGTATATTGTTGAATGGCTGCCATGGGTTTATATACCAACGAAAGGCATGTTTTCAAGATGGTGCGGTCAATCTTTTTATTGCACAAACATCATTAGCCGCCTTACATTCAGATCATCATGGGTTTCATGTTTTAGATCATCATCGGTTTCATGTTTCAGATCAGCGTGGGTTTCATGTTTTAGATCATCGTGGGTTTCATGTTTTAGGTCATCGTGGATTTCATGTTTTAGATCATGGATTTCATGTTTTAGATCATCGTGGGTTTAATGTTTTAGATCATCGTGGGTTTCATGTTTTAGATCATTGTGGGTTTCATGTTTTAGATCATTGTGGGTTTCATGTTTTAGATCATTGTGGGTTTCCTGTTTTAGATCATTGTGGGTTTCATGTTTTAGATCATCGTGGGTTTAATGTTTTAGATCATCGTGGGTTTCATGTTTTAGATCATCGTGTGTTTCATGTTTTAGATCATTGTGGGTTTCATGTTTTAGATCATTGTGGGTTTCATGTTTTAGATCATTGTGGGTTTCATGTTTTAGATCATTGTGGGTTTCATGTTTTAGATCATCTTGTGTTTCATGTTTTAGATCATTGTGGATTTCATGTTTTAGATCATTGTGGGTTTCATGTTTTAGATCATTTGTGGGTTTCATGTTTTAGATCATCGTGTGTTTCATGTTTTAGATCATTGTGGGTTTCATGTTTTAGATCATCGTGTGTTTCATGTTTTAGATCATTGTGGGTTTCATGTTAATTGTTTTAGATCATCGTGGGTTTCATGTTTTAGATCATCGTGTGTTTCATGTTTTAGATCATTGTGGGTTTCATGTTTTAGATCATCGTGTGTTTCATGTTTTAGATCATTGTGGGTTTCATGTTTTAGATCATCGTGTGTTTCATGTTTTAGATCATTGTGGGTTTCATGTTTTAGATCATCGTGTGTTTCATGTTTTAGATCATTGTGGGTTTCATGTTTCCTTTTAAAAATACTCTTCTCTTTTATTTCTCACCTTCGTATACTGGTACCCTACATTGAAATGTACCAGGCTGAGCATTCATATTGGACTGGAAAATGCAATGAAATACACTTTGTTAATTTTATTTTTGGATGGCTAGCTTATGTAATGTAACCACACTTATGTGCTTAACTATCTGAATTGCAGAATAACATGTTAACATTCCCGGGTGTGACAAGGAATAGGACCCCACCCTGACCCATGGGGGTTCCCGGGTGAAAAAAGGAATAGAACCCTACCCGTGGGTATGCCGGGTTTAGAAAGGAATAGGACCCTACCCGTGGGGTACCCGTGTGTAAACCAACCTGTTAACCCATCAAATATGTGTGATATGAATACATGTATGTTTCAGGTATTGATCAAATACATGTTCGGTTTGCCCATCATGGATGCCTGTACCCAATAACATGGGAGAAGTGTGGGTCAAGATTTTCAGTTGAAGGACCAGCATATGTAGATAGTGTGTCCAGGTCAGACTTCACACATCTGGCCACTCTTAACCTTGACCAGATGTCAAAACTGACCAATTATTCCTTGGGTAAATTTCAGTCTATGCTCGCCATATCTGGTTACCTTGTATTTGTAAACTTCATAGGACTGGCATATTATAACACTCCTCTGCTGTCTCTACCTTGAAAATTGTCTGTAGTTGAACAATGCCTGCAACAATGTTCAAGATGTAGTGCTTTACATGTATGTACATTTTATAATGTGGAGTGTGATAAAAAGTGCAACCAGATTTTGAAAATACACGAAATACTCCCCTTGTGAATACTAGATGGTGGGAAAATTTCTCTTCAAGAAGGACGTTTGATCTTTGTTTCTTTTTCTTGGAGAATTCTTACATTTTTTTCTAAAACATTTCCTGTATCAAAACATGCATTATTTCAGCTGGCAAATCTAAGCCTGTGTATATTCCATATGTTTGTGGCCATTGCCTGGCTGCACTGTACTGATTCACTGACTGTCTCTCTCAGCTGTTATATTCTTGACAGTCTGTCCAAAATATCTGCCAAAAACCCCTCAAAGGAGCAAATTTTGCACAGCATCAGCCAAATGGTCAAGTCATTGCAAATTTGTGGGGGCAACTTGATTTTTATCCCAAAAGTACTCAATGAGTATTCCCTCTGAATGCAGCCCTCACAATTAGGAAAATCCTCCTCAGCAAAAATCGTAACTCCCAGCTGCACCACATTAAACATGAGATGAATTGATTATGCCACAGCATTTACCTCGGCAATTGCTGCATGCTGTGGCTAATTGTGATTGTTGATGCAATAATTCTCACATTTTCACAAATTAGGAAATTCATAAAACAGAAAAGTCCATTCCTTGACATCAAACTTTTAGCTAACAATGATTCCGTGTGTCACCAGGGTCTGTATCATATTTTGAAATGAGACATCCTAAATGGGGACACCCTGTTTTCAGCAATAACTGAAAAAGTTGAATTTGGACACATGCAACTTTACAGTCATGACAATGACATGTGACCATACAGGCTTTCATCTAGCATCCGAAAAAAAAAAAAAAAAACTTTTTTTTTTAGAAATCGTGATTCCATTTTAGTTCTGTCTTTAGTTGCTGGTACAGGCCAGTTTCAATATGCTTTCATGTGGTACGATTTTTCAAAATAATTTGGACTTCAATTTGGATAATCTTGAATCGCCTCTTCCATGACTACTTGAGAAAAATGTGACTAGTTTTTGTACATAAATTGTAAATTTCAATATTAAATTGTAAATTTCAATATTTCTATCTCTCATATAGCATTCATTGGGGGAATTCCTCACATGGGAATGAAGGATACAATCACAGGGGTATGGCTAGGAAGACTGGTACTTAATTTGAAAAGTCTGTGAATGCAGAAATTGAAGTTTCATGTGTCTGCTGAAATCCACATAGATGTCATACTCAATTGGATTTAACTAAATTCCACAAATTGAGGGTTTACGGTTTTGTGACCATTGGGGCATTAACAGCTACAGTTATACTCAACTCCTCCAAAGAACTGAACTGGCTAGATAGTTGACCAGCTTGGGAAACTTAAGGACTAATACAAACAAGGCCCTGTGTTGATTTGGAGGGCTGGATGGGAAGAGTCGCTTTCTATTTGTTGAAACTAGTCTGTTGTTCATCAGCATGAATTCTGGTTCCTGTTGCTTGGACTGGTCTAAACTATACCGCAGTCTGGACAGCTTGTCTCTCAATGCAGATATTGGGGACCTATAATCTAAACTCTTGTCCTGTAATGTGACAGATGCCTGTCAATGAGACACACAATGCTGGGTTTTTCTGTTCCCTATCGTTTTGTGACTTTTGTATATACAGGTGCGCAGCCTACAGTTTTGGCTGACATAAACTCCCAGTGTACTAGTCTACAAGATTCTGTATTTATGATTGGCTTCTTCTGTCAAGCTTGATTGACAGTTCACTAGATTCTTATCCGTTTTAGATTGGATCTGTATATAAATATGGACTGTGCATTATACATGTTTAAAAAAAAAAGATTGACGGATAAGAATTCAATTTTAGGCTAGCTTTAATAGCTTTAAGACCTATATGATTCTCTTCAAATTAGTCGCTATATAGCTCAAATATTGCTGAACGCGACATTAAACCTTAATTCTCTGTCTCTTCTCTTCAAATTTAGTATGTGGATAATTTGCGACACTAAAGATGTCGCTTGGGGTTGCATTTCGTCAACATCCACTGTCTGATGCCACCAATTTTGTATTTTATTTCCGGACAATAAATTAGAAAGATTTAATGTACAATGTACTCTAAATTCAATATGTGGATTGCAATCGTCAAAATCCATCCATGGTTACATGTGGGTGACGTAACAAAGTGGATAATTTACAAAAAAAACAACAAAAAACAATTCCTGGGCAATAAAATTTAGTTCCATGAATACAGATACATACTTTTACTGGACAACAGAGTTGCGACAGGCTGCATCTAGAGCTAATTTAGTTCCAGAAAACGTATGGGCGCCCAAAACATCTGATGCCCAAACTCAAATGAAAAAAAAAGAAATGAAAGTCTTGTTGTTGTTCAATTTGAATGGATTTCTGAAGGAACTAATCATAGAAAGAGCTTCTGAGAGCCTCAATATCAATCTGATTGAAGGAGGGAGGTATTGAATTTTATGCTAATAAACCTCTATTTTGTGATTGATCACAGGCTATTTGCGCCAAAATTCACTAACGAAAGTTGGACCCTCAATAATGAATTACAAATGGAAACTAGAGTTTGGGATCGGAACCTGCAAAACATCCCGGATATAGCCTTGTATGAAGACTGAATGAATTCTGTCCCAGTTGTGTATGAAAATACCTCGTCTGAAGATTGTTACTTTGGATTGCATAAACTCATCAACGTCCTTCCAGGGTGATATCACCAGAGGACAACATGATAAATAGATTCTCCTTAAACATCAGACAATCAGTCTTATTATTTTAAAATCACATCTATTAACTATTCATGCTTTTGTAATGTTCTCATAATTTGTATTTTCATGTGGCTGCGAAAATTTGGTGGGGGGGGGGGGCAGAGAGACAGGAAGAGACAGGTGCCGGGAGGGGGGGGGGGGCGTTATTTATTAGGAGAGAGTATTGAGAGCCAGTTTCCTCTCCATATTGCTCTTGATAATGTTGTGTAGAATCTGAAGAGGTCTATTGTGTCTCCTGAATCATTGTACATATAAGCCCCTGGATGAGGTAAAGGCTGTACTAATAATTGGTGTTTAACCTGATGATAGAGTGCCTGATTTGTGCAATAAAGCTGGGGAGTTGTCAAACATCAGCCAGTCTGAGGACAAATCTATAGTTGGTGGTATAATAGCCAGGAAATACCTAGGTTGTCTACAGGGCCCTCCACAATAGCCAATGTTGAATAGCCTTTGTCCTGATCTCTTCAGCACTGGTGAAAAGACTTCCTTTCTCCCCATGAAATGAACTGTCTGTATTGACTCTCATCACCCTTTTATACCTCTCCACTTCATCGGCTTTATGCTCTGTCAGCAGCCTTCAGGACTAGGAACGTGAAGATGACCACAGATTGGAGAATTAATAGTATAGATTATGATATCCACTTGTCGCCCTATGAAGTTATCAACCCTATCTGGTCTATCACTTGCTATAAGCAGGTGGTTAGTGAGTTAGGGTTGGGCACAGGTTCCTGTTGCTTCAATGCATTTTACTGAGAAGCAACAGAAACTTGATAATGTGATGTCTAGCACTGTAATATCACTTGTCTTTATTGCACCATTTAAGCATCCTGTCTGTGTCTTGTGGGCTGTCCTTAGTGTTTTATAGGGTGGACGGAGGATGTCTGGTTCCATGCTGCTTCAAAGATTTCTTCTTTGAAGCAGCTGGAACGCAACTTGGCTGGGTGGTGCTTGGTGGGTTCATCGCGATATGACTGGAATGTTGAAAGCGCCGTTAAATCCTATTCACTCACTCACTTAGACAAATCATTTCTGCTACATATAATATGCAACTACATGTAACAGTGATATGTGTGTACAGTACAGCTAAATGTAGGATATGAAAGCCTTTTCGGACATATTCAAAATATTTGGAGTTTTCTCTGAATTCACCATTTACTAAGTATGTCTCATTGAAAAATCTGATATTGTTAGCTGGTAAACCAGTTACAAAGTAAGTCTGTGGAACAGTAGATGTGATATTTTTCTAGTACTTTAGTAGAGAGTTGCAGAGAGTTGTGGGTGATGGGTATGGTTTTGAATGGCTGAGGCAGTGTTCATTGTAGAAGAATGTTCTGGCCTAATGATAGCATTTATAGGATCAGTTTCTGGTGTCTGATTTTTTACAGCTTTCTTGGGTGGCCTCGCCGGTGACTGCTTCTACAGTAGTTAGCCCTCAAAAGGGATGATGTAAATGTTTTCAGTTCAATGACAGGTTTGATTGTACTGAACACTGGGTTGTAAATGGGGGGGAAATCTTGATCTCGCTGATAAACACGAAACTAGGTGTACATGTATGTGTGCTGTTTATTAAAGCTTGCATAACATGCCAAGCAGGCCTTGCGGGTGACGGGTGAGCAGATGCTTATGCTCTTGTCAGTCTCCCTCTCCATCACTCACCTAACTTTTCCCCCAGGAGAGTTATTTATCACTCTCCTGGAAAATAAAACAGTAATGGAAAGTAATACTGACAGGACTGAATCATTCTAGCAATACAATGGTCACTCATGCAATACAAAATCTAGGAGAGTTTATATCAACAGCTCTTGCATATTCTTGCCTAAAATGGAGTTGAGGCGAGCAGTCTACTGCTTACCTAAATCTTCTTTTACATTAATTTTGAGCTCCAGTCAATCTGCTTGGCTTAAAAAAATTTCCCAGGAGAGCAGTTGCTCGTCAGTGATGTCCTCATGGCAAGGCCTGCTGTAACTGCTATTTGTATGCCCATCCTAAGATGAGGGGTAATTTGAGAGTGATTTCTGTCCGTTCGTCTGTTAACTTTTGCTTATCGATGTTTTATCTCTAGATTCAAGTCATGGATTGGTACCAAACTCTGGATATGCCTTTACTAATGAGTCAAAAGGAACCCTATTTATTTTAGAGTCAAGGTCACTCTGGTTGAAAACTCAGTCATTGAAAATTGTTGTGTTCATGCCATTGCAGGGCCATTCCAGGGTCATTTCGATACCCATAAAAGGACGAAAAGAGTATGGGTGCCCAAAGTCTTGAGCATAATTTCTTATATTTTACATAAAAGTGTGCCCCAAAAAAGCACAAATGAAATCCCAAAAAAATTCCTTGATATGGCCCTGAATTACAGATCAGAGATGTGGACTGTGATAGCTGAGAAGAAGCCCTCGGCCAATTTTGGTCTGTCTGTCCGTCCGTCTTGCTTGTCAACACAAAATTATATCTTGAAGGATTGTAACTGTCATATTTTTTTTCGAGATCAAACTATTTTTTTTTTATGCCCCCGCCCATATTTATGGGGGGGAGCATATAGAATTTGGTCTGTCCGTCCTTCCGTACGTACGTACAAACGGAGTTTCCGGGCAATAAATCACCAATACATGTACAAGATGGGGTTTCCGGGCGATAAATCTCCAGTGGTTTGACAGCCATACGACCTTGAATGGGATTGCGATTCAAGAAAATCTGCATGCAGGTGGCGCCACCACTTGGCGTTAAGTACACTGGGTTAATACATTTACATGTACCAGATTGGGTTTCCGGGTGATAAACGTTCAACGCGTTGACGCTTTCACTTGTAAGTCATATTTTTTTTCGAGATCAAACTATTTTTTTTTTTTTTATGCCCCCGCCCATATTTATGGGGGGGGGGGGGCATATAGAGTTTGGTCTGTCTGTTTGGTCTGTACGTACGAACGGAGTTTCCGGGCAATAAATCTCCAATTGATGGACGCTTTCACTTGAAATTTTGTTCACTGGTGTACATCCATAAGACCTTGAATGGGATTGCGTTTCGAGAAAATCCGCGTACAGGTGGCGTCACCACATGGTGTTAAATGGGCCTAGGCTAGGTTAATACATGTACAAGATGGGGTTTCCGGGCGATAAATCTCCAGTGGTTTGATGCTTTGACTTGAAATTTTTCTCACTGATGTACAGCCATAAGACCTTGAATGGGATTGCGTTTCGAGAAAATCTGCTTGCAGGTGGCGCCACCACTTGACGTTAAATGAGTCTACTGGCTAGGTTAATACATGTACTAGATGGGGTTTCCGGGCAATAAATCTCCAATGGATGGATGCTTTCACTTGAAATTTTGTTCACTGGTGTATGTCCATAAGACCTTGAATGGGATTGCGTTTCGAGAAAATCCGCTTCCAGGTGGCGCCACCACATGGTGTTAAATGGGCCTAGGCTAGGTTAATACATGTACAAGATGGGGTTTCCGGGCGATAAATCTCCGGTGGTTTGATGCTTTGACTTGAAATTGTTCTCACTGATGTACAGCCATACGACCTTGAATGGGATTGCGATTCAAGAAAATCTGCATGCAGGTGGCGCCACCACTTGGCGTTAAATACACTGGGTTAATACATTTACATGTACCAGATGGGGTTTCCGGGTGATAAACGTTCAATGCGTTGACGCTTTCACTTGTAAGTCACAGGGAAGATAAGCAGGGTTGTTCTTTGTAGAAAATAGATCTAACTTGGGTTACTTCCCCTAAATCAGAATTTTCCTACCCCTCTACATCCTCCTTTCATAACATATGTTTGTTAACTACTGTAATATGTATAACTGCAATAAATCATCAGCAAACATAGGCCATCGTTCATAGTCAGCATAACTTCTTCACATTTGTACAAGGTATACTTACAGAACAGCTACCCTCAACCCATTAGAAATGCAAAACAAAAGTCAAGATCTTGCCATACCCCAATGCAATATTTTTCCGTGCAACATCAGCTGTCAGCTGGTGGACAGGCATATTCCATGCATGTGCCTACCCCAAATATCCTCCATACATCTTTTTAAAAAAAATACCAGTAATGATTATCCACTACAATACTATTTCATGATCAACTTTTACTCTTTACTCATTTATCACCTTCAGTGATAATTAATCCACATCCCATCAAATATGCTTCTTCAAAGGGGGCATACTCACTGATGCTGTTACTTCTAGTTTCTCAGACCGCACTGCGGTGGTCTAATGGTTAGAGCGTCGGCCTCGTGAGCGGTAGGTACTGGGTTCGATCCCAGGCCGGGTCATACCTAAGACTTGAAAATGGAACTTGTTGCTCCCTCGCTTACGCTCAGCATTAAGAGGATAGAACAAGGACTGGTTCGCTCGGTGTCAGTATAATGTGACTGAGTGGGGTGTCATGTCTGCCTACGGCATGATATTTCAGTGGGACAGTACTATAAAATGGCAGCATTAGATCTGCTCTGTTACAAGTAGGTTCCCCTGCCTATCCCCCCCCCCTCCCTTCCCTTCCCCGTCGTGATATAGCTGCAAAAATGTTGAACTCACTCTAGTTTCTCAATATTTTATGAAATATCACATAATAGGCTCTCAAAAGTTGTTTTTCGTAAGTTTTGTTTCTGCCGTCTAAGGGGCGTGTGCAGGTGTATATTGAAGGCCTAAAGGCTCCGGTTGAAAAATAATGTCATTTCTTCAGAAATTTTATTCCTGAACTCAATTTTGCATAATAACAGATGTCGTCAAAGGGATGTCCCCCTCGCACTTCTAATTAAATACATATATATTGTATAGGTTTACTTGGTTATCAGTATACAGTGTTTTCCTAAATTTGTTGATATCCTAAGTACAGCAGGACTAGATGTATTCATCTCCCGGGGCTATTTTATTTACATTACCCAGGTATAATAAGTAAAACTTGAATAAGCAGAAGTGAATATATTACCGTATACATGTACATACATGCACAAGTGTATATTTAGAAAGGGACTTAGCTTTTTACCTAAATGGACTGAAGTGTGACATTCGCCGTCGCAGTGAAATAACTTAGATGCTTTTCATATTTATTCCGTCGTGTCCCCTTGAAAAGTGCATCTATTTAATGTCCTCAAGTCATGTAATAGAATAATATAGTAGTCCCGTGGTGTGGTACAGAACTATGTTGGTACATGGATATAGGTGTACTAGATAACACCAGGTGCTGTGTTGATTGGTGACATGCTAAACACCTTGCCAGTTCCTTTGATCTTCTACCAGTGGGCTATGATAACCCCATTGTACCAGAACTACCATTAATCTCTGGTCTAGCAGTAATCTAATATAGGTACAATGTGCAATTATCTATACAGGGAGTCTGGGTGGAATACCTGTGCGTCCCATCAGCGGAGCGGACAGGTGGCTGCAGGCTCACCTGTAAATATATACAAAACTGTTGTACTGTGATAAATATGCAGCTTGTTTTGGTTGTGCATACAGGTATGCAAAGGAATAAATAACGTCTACCCTATAAACATCCTAATAAAAGGATTAGTCCTGCAAATCACAGGGATTAGACTCGATCCAGGAAAATAAAAGTCTGTACCTAGCTGACATCCCTTGTCTTTTGTTCCTAGGACATTGATAGATAGTTTGTGTGGCCCATTCGAAATGTCTGGCCTCATAAATCACAGTAGCAGTAATTACATAACAGACATTTCAGTGAGTGCTCACCTAGTTGATAACCAATGACCATCCACCAGTAGCACACCGATGTATGGGTGATTGGGGGTGGTGGGACTCGGATTGTCCATGCACAACCAGTTTTCCATCCCAGTTTGGAAGTCAATAAATTTTGTTCTTATACACACTGTACATCTGAAATCATCTCCAAGAAAGAAAACATTCAGATGTGTATCGATCTGCACCATTTTGACACACACCATTTCAGCGCCTATTATTCATCCATAACCGTAGTTTAGCTCAAGAAGACCTATTATAATTGGACAAAAAACTAAATATGAGTTTTGAGGTAAGCATGATAGACTAGAAACATTTTCAATTTGACTTACCTTGTCCTAGTTTATCAAGGTCAAATTCTGAATTTTGCAATGGGCCAGTTGCAATATCTCTATGGATAATGGCTAGGCTCAAGCTTTTTGTAGTTTTGGTTAGGTTTTTGTTAGGGTTAGGGTTTTGTTAGGGTATGTTTGTTTGGATCATCGTCGCCGTGTGACCAATAAGGTTAGGTGCGACATTAAACTTCAAACAACCAACCAACCAACCAAACTACTTGGACACTACAGTACATTCAACTGGTAATTGACTTGCAGCCTGTTCAAGTTGACCAACCTTGACCTATTTTATCAAGGTCAAATTTAGTTAATGCAATATTTTTTAAAGGGTTATGGCTAAACGTTCCCAAATTCATACCACATATGTCATTGTTGATGGGCTACCGTGACCTATTTTAGCAAGACCAAATTCTAATTGTGTGGTCGATACTTAATGTAGGAACTATTGTCTGGGTCTTTGTGTCGCTGAAAAGGCACAGGTCTAGACACATTGTTGTCCCCAGACTTGGCTATTGTATGCATTGTCTCGTGAAACTTGCATGAAGTATGAACCAATTCAGGGATTCATACACGTCGGTTTTTGCCACCGGTATTCGGTGGCAAAATTTACTAGGAAACTCAATCAGACTGTAAAAAAACTGAAGTGTGTGCGTTTAACACAGTAAATATTCAATTTCTCAGCTATAAACTCAATTCCGGTGAATGCTAAAACTCAATTCGACCAACAAATCCGTTTAAAAAATTTTTTAGACGTACACACGTCATTTATTCAGAAAAGTTCGTTAAAACGAGTAAAAACGCACCTTGTTTACAAGATCGTTTACAGGAACACATTCTCCACGTTCGAGATAAAAAAATTGAAGGGCAACAACTCGTGTTTCCATTTGGACACAAGGATTTGGGTCACGCAGTAGAAATGCGTCGATGTTCAACCCGCGAAAACCTGATCACCTGACGTAACCCGACTTACTGATTGGTCAACCATAAAATATCGCTTGAGTACGCATGTGCCGTGGTCGAATCACAATGGCGTTTGGCTTCGCTCACCGAAACCACGCGTCGCGTAAACAACAGGATTTTCACCGAATGTTTAATAAATTTTCAGTATTGTTTATCGTAAGTGTAACCAGGAATACATATCGTGACATCTATAAGATTTTAGACGAGTTATTTAGTCGGAATGAAGAAAAACAGACCGTCCATCGGTAGTAATCTGAAAGTGATAAAATTTCTTACTTGAGTTTTACGGTACAATATTTTTGCCAAATTGCGTTTCCTAAATATTTCTAAAGCTGTAAAATGCCAAATATGTTCCGAATGTATGTTCAGGATTTCAAATTAATGTATCGTGCATCAAATACCATCCATTATTTCATTTTATTTGTCAATTCCAACGACTCGACAGACACCGTTTTTGAACCCATTTTGAAAGGTTCAACACTGCTTGACAGCCTGGCACTCGAACATCGACAGCAGTACTGAGGAGTACTTCTAGTACGGTTAAGAGACCGTCAGGAAGGAGTAAAACACGTTCTTAAAATGTCAAGTTTTATCTTGGATATATTTCCTGAAATGAATTTAATAAATTGTCATGCACAATGAGTCATTTTGCACAATTCCACTCAAGAAAAACCAATCCATTCATACAACATGAAACCTCTAGTTTTAGGTGGTCGATTCAGGTGATCGATTGGTTACCTGGTTGATCTACGAGGAGATAAAAAAATCGATCACCTGGACCAAAAATCAGGGGATCAATTTTTGATCACCCCGTGCTGTCTTATTTCAAGGCCTGTTCAACATTTTAGGGAAAACCCCTGATTGAGATTAAATATCGCAATTCAGATCTCGTTCATTCCAAATTAGGAAGGATATGGATTATTTAAATTGACAAAAATATTTTCATAACTGAAACAATGCTAGTAATTGGGGTGCAGTTGTCGGTAGGAGATGGGAATTGAGCCATCTTCGATAGACTGCACCCCTAGGAGGCTGACTTTGTGGTGATGGAATATTCTATTCTTGTTCAAATAAATTAAGACAGTTCAATGATTATGTCAAATTTGATGTTCTATTACTTTATTCTAAGCTTTAAACTCTTTCTCAAAACCATTACATATGGCGGCGGCAAAAACACAAAAAAAATCAATAGCAATCAGGACACCGGTGGCAAAAACTGATAAAAACTCAATTGAGGTAAAGAAAAGACTGAAATTTCAGTATCCGGTGGCAAAATTGTGGACTTCTATGAATCCCTGCAATTGTGTATATTGATATCTTTTGTAGGAAAAAAGCTATAGGTTTTCCTCATTCAGACCATATGTAACTTGTGATGGATTGGTTTATTGAAGATGATCGTGACCTATTTTTTCTAGGTCAAATTCAATTATTATGATATTTTATGAAGGATCATAGCTGCTCTCTCCAATACCCGGCTTCGCATTGCCAAATTTACACCACCACCACCATGTTAAACACACTGCATTGTGGTCGGAGATTTCACTTCTGTTTACACTAGTTTAACATGAGCGACCCAGTGTACCGATTCTTTGATTGATGATTTTATTAGAACTACTTGGTAAATTGTTATGAAACTCAAAGTCAATTTTAAAACGAACCAGGAAATATTTAAAGTTTCAGAATATTTAAAGTTTCAGTCATACATAGTTGGCAAGGTAAATGGTCGCTTTTTATCTTAAAAAGGGTTGTTACCCCCCATTCTTGTAAGGGCTTATAACCTCTCAAGTTTTGGGTTTTGCAGTCATGTGTGCCCATGAGGTTCTTGTTATAGGTTTTCCTCAAATTTCAAGAAATTGAAAATAGGATGCTTTCTGTCAAAATTTTGGTAGTTTTATATTCATTCTAAAATATGTGATTTTATATACAATACGGTAATGTCTGAGTTAAAATGTGAAGAAGATTGCCAGGGATGTAAATACCCTGTGTTCAGTGAACCAGTACTCTGCATGTAGCCATCCCTGTACTGGTGGAGTGAAAGTGTGTGGTTTTGTGTAGGAGGTGATATAGTCCTCTAGTATAGTTGGTGCCTGACTGCTTCTCTTTTCTCCCTCACAGCCTGACAAACAAGATCTCCCCCTATACCCGCTGAGTACTAACACTGGGAACTGAACGAATACACTACACTGTATGTCAGTGCTGGTACAAAGCTCGAGTACTGCCTGCATTCCTGGGCTGATTAGTGCTGAAAATATTTGCGACCACATAAAAAGCCAGCTTGCAATATTAATTCGCTGAACATGATCGGTTCACAGGTGGAGAGTATTTGCTGTGCAAGACCATCACATCATGTAGACCTGTTGATAGGGATTGTGAGCATTTTAAAATTTAATAGATATCTACATGAAGGATGTTAGGTCCTACGTTGCAGACCATATCTGCAAGCCTTCGCTGTAGTATAGTAACACCCTGCTGCCAATAGGCCAGATCTGTATCAAACGGGTTAAAACTGTTTGGCTTTCACACCACACCCGCGTAACTACCCCGTCACTCTGTCCAATCGCCGCGAATCACTCTAGTCGGTGAACTCTGACCCCGGGATAATAACAAATCACAATTAGCAGGACATGCAGAGGGCGTGGTTTTTGCAGGAGTAGGGAGATTATCTCTGCATTGGCGATCAAAGTGAAACTATTGCAGTGGCTGATAGATCAACAAATGTATGAAGTTTTGACCCCCTGTTTGCAGGGTAGTATGATGTATAAACCAGTTGTGATCATTGTGAGGTCTTCCACATTCAATTCAAGTGTATTGCACTTTAATCTGAACTGTCAGACTGTAAGAAATGCGACGAACTCTTGGCTTTCATGTTTGTACACGTATGCAATTGAAGGTTTTGTCAATTTATGGAATAATAGACTAAAAGCAGGTCCTTTGTACATTACATCCTGATTGAATGATCCTCACAACACAGCATGGGCCAGTCTATTTCTTTACCTACAGCAGGATTTCCTTTTTTTATCCCATTGAAAGAGAATGTGGAATTTCATACCTTAAAACTCCACAATTGTTATCTGACAATGTTAGAATTGCTCTAGACAGACCTGGCCAACGTTGCGAGCAGGATTTTTTCCCCCTGTCGTATAGTCTCTGGGTGTAGCTTACATGTAGGCAGGATAGGCCTGGATCCCCAGAACGAGACAGACAATATTCTTCTGTATAACTGAGTCCATCTCAATGCTGTACAGTGAAACTTGTGAATACCGACACCTGAGTAAACCAGCCAACCTCTAAATACTGACATTGTCCATAGTCCCACTTAAATTTGATTTTGAACCTTGATAAACCAGAACCCTGTCAAAACCGACACCATAATCTGGTCCCAAGCATAGTCGATATACAAAGGTTTCACTGTATTATCATTCATGCTTAATTTTAGGTGTGGGAAAAACTCTTGCACAAGGATCACTAGTTTTTAGGAAAATTAAATAGTTTTACACTTTTTTTTCATGTACTTCAGTTACAATTATATCTGCAGTCATCTTGTGAACAATTTCATATTATAATGTCCAATGACTTTCCACCTCTGTGTAACACAATCAGGGTTTCATAGAAGTCCAAATTTTTGCCACCGGATACTGAAACTTCAATATTTTTTTCACCTGAATTGAGTATTTTTACGTTTTTGTCGCCGGCCGACAGACTTCTATTGAGTTTATTTCTAATTTTGCAACCGCCATGAGTAATGTATATAACAAATTTTCATACGACCATCAATGGAGCCTGTCAATACCGCTATGTATTTGAATTGTGAAAATAAGGCAACAAACAGATAATTTAACATCTTCAGTTTTATGTTCTTAATTTACCAAGGTCTAAGATACCATCTATTTTCAGCACATTATGTCACATTGTGGATGTCAACAAGACAAGATTACACAAGGCAATTCAAATTAATTTTTAAAATTACAAACTTAGTAATTTTGAATGAAATCGATGTATCAGTTCCTGGCTTGCAAATGATGTCCAATTTAAGTATGCAAGTTTTGAAACGTTCCAGCTACGCTGATTAAAAACCACTTGGATCTGGACCAGACTTCCCTTTCAAAATCTTACATTATAATTTTTGCGTGGAAATTTCAACTTTTTCAAAAGATTTGATGTGAAATTTGGCAAATATTCGGACTAAAATTAAAAGTCCAGTACAACTCCAGGGTTAAATTCAAAAGAGAAATTAAAAAAAGAGAGATGAAAAGACAATGCAAAAAAAAATTACACGATTGAAGACAAGCAACTGCAGCTAGTCCTTGGCGACCATAAACTCATAAAAATGAAATGAAGAGAGAATTCTGTTTGAAAAGGCACACAATTTTGTAAACTATTGCGCGAAGGCAGCTGGCTCACTTTCGATAGGATCATGCGGACTCTAGAGAGATACATAAGTTTACCATGTTTGGTTATTGAAGGCTGCAATTAAGTGCCAAACAGTTTGACTTGACCACCCTTATTGGAAGAATGAATTTGCCAATAACGTTTGACCTAAATCATGTAAATGCAGTACGCCAGACTTTTGTTGATGGGGCAGGCATTTGAAATGTTTCTGTGCTGCCCTAATGTGGGACACTTGTTTCAGGATAATAGACAGATCAGTTAAATTCAATGCCAGAAAATGGATGCCTAGTCTAGTAATTTTAAAAATCAACTTCAGTTGTTTTGGTTTGTTTGCACCATGGAGGTAATAATCGGATTCGATTTTACCTCCATGTTTGCACCATCTCATTAAATTTAAAAAAAGTTTTGACAGTATAAAAAAAATTCAAGTCTTCTTTATGTATCTTCAAATCACAGAATGATCTAGTCAGGTTTATATTGTGGCTAAATCAGTTCGCTGTCTTTGAATTATCCATTCAAACGTTATTAACTACGGTACAATCAAACTTTGGTTTCAGTTTCAACATCGTACAATGCGTACATGCGAACGACATGCCAGTTTCTTTACAACAACAACACGACAAGATCGTTCAGCTTTGAGTGAAAACAAATGTCCTATGCGAAGATTACATCGTTTCCTTTATGATAAATACTATTCAGCGATGGTCAGATATTTACCAGTCCATTCCAACGAGAGTTAGACGTCTTTGGGGGCTTATTCATTCCCACGTGTCAAACTTTCCCAGCAATTTTTTTTCCGCCACACAACGCAATTCGGAAACCCCCACATACATTTAGTATGAATACAGGCTTTAGGGTTACCGACGGCATGACCCCGATAACAGTTCGGGAAACGGACATAAATAATTAGCGGTCGGCCAACCGAAGTTTAACTGAGCGGTACCGAATCACACGGAAATGACCGAAGATGTCGACCTATTTTTCTGGTATTCCCCATTTCCCGATTGTTTGTCCGCAATATCTTTCGATTATAAATTACGAAATTACGAAGTATTGGCCTTTGGAGACTTCAGTTTTTTTCCAAAATTTCAGTTTTTCCCTTCTAAAACACTCAGACTTAAGTTTTTTGGTGGCAAAATTGAGTTTTTACGGGAGTTTTGACACCGAATACCGGTGTCAAAACACGACGTGTATGAAACCCTGACAATCTGTTCATTTGTTTATCAGTATTTCCATTTACACAAGAAGCTCCCCAGTAATTTTATCAGCTTGAAATTTAATTCAGGTTTTATATTCAGATTTGTACGAGTTTTCTTGTCGATTTATTTTGTATTTTAAATTGAGCATTTTGTTGTTGCAGTGCCTGTAGGAGGTGTTTACAAATAAAGTTGAACTTGAACTAGGGAAGAGATATCGTCAGAAGCAAATGAAGTAGAATTCGGTGGCCTTACATTAGACTAGCTAGAATGTAATTGGCCAACGCCTCCCTGCTTATAACGCATGATGGGGCGTAGCTGCACAGAAATATTGATACATGTGTCATGTTCACGCAAATTCAAAACAAAAATTGACTGTTACAGGAGATAAGTAGATGCTGGAGTTTGAATACTCAGCATATGAAATGTACATAATTAGTCACACCCTGATCCCCTGCGTTGCGCCTTTGCATTTCATCCTGTGTATGTAGGAACTTTGCATGAGTCTATTGGTATAGGCTGTTTGACGAGGGCCAGTGCCGTCCAGCTAGTCTGATCTAATGATACACACTTCTACTACTTCATTTGCTTCTGGTACCGTATTTGTATTAGAATATCATTTAACCACTGTTTCCAAGTTGAGTATCCAAACCTCAAAAAGAAATGAACTCCCTTTTTATCACATGATGTTAGCTTGGAGCAATAAATACAGGAAATGGTTTCCAACAGTTGCATTCTTATTACTTTGTCTCCAGTATCAGCTGCAACACTTAAGCGTTAAAAGGGGGTAGGCTAAAAGGCTCTAGTGTTTAGAACATCCTAAAAAATTATCACTGAGCATGACAAGTCAGTTGTCATCATGAGGCCAATTGGGATGGGATTTGTTTTTTCAGCCCTGTCAGTCGCCTTGATTTGTCTGATCTCCGTGTTTGAAGTCGGTAGCCATTAGTGCTGGTGATATAAACTTCCTGGGGGATGTGATGAGCTTACATGCCTACCACATGCTAAGGGCTGCCCCATCGGCCCCATGTCAGGGGCAGGCCACAACTGTCTGCCCCAGTCATCTGCCTGGCTGAGGTCCACTTAGCTCCACCAAGTGAGGTCCCACTGTCAGTCTGAATTGCTCATTAGACACCCCTCAACAGCCCACTCCACTCCAACTGCTAAAATCTGCCAGATGTTCGTGCACCAAATGGTAGCACTTTGATAGCCAAGCATGTCCTAAGATCTCACAACACAGAGCCTCTCCACATCTCCGATTTTATAAATCTTAACCGCACATTGCGCCAATTTGGGCGAGTCATCAATTTGCTTCCTTCCTGGCAATGTTGAAATATGTGCTCTGCACAGACTTTATCTGTGCAAGGGAAATCTCCCAAGTAATTAGAGCTATGATGATATAATTGATAGACATTCTTGCCTGACTTGTATAAATAAGGAAAACATCATATTTACACCATTGCAGCTGGTTATCTTGTATTTGAACACTTGTGCAGGGGAAGTTGTACATGCATACTGGAATGTGTTGGGGGGGGTCACAGACAACAGACTGAACTATTTGTACATATAGAAAATTATTCATATCCATTAAGAAAATATGGCATTCTGGTCGAAACAGGGTTCTGCAGGTCAGTTTTGAAAAAATGAGTCTTTATTTCCATACTTTCCATGGTATTGCTCAAAACATGGTCTTTTTGAAGTCTCTTTCTGAAAATAAGTCTCAAAGAACTATACCAAAAGCCTATTTTCAAAAAAAAGTATAAAAGTACTGTGACATATATAATGTATAATGTGACAGTATAAGATCATAAGATGTGAATTTTATGATCTTATGGCCGTATGAACCCATGTACTTCAAGATCCTCATGGTGCTCATATGAACAGGCACAATTAAAGTGTGACTGAGATACATCATTCTCTGGATAACGACTTTACAGTGGATATTTTGGATTAAGAATACTGATCTGCGATACGGATTTGATATTTTTGGAACATCATGATGTCTTCCTGGCATCATTGAAAACTGTTGACCGCTTCTCTCTTGCAAGAAACTGGCAAGGCTTTGGTGTAAGGCCTCCCGTTGAAAATATCCTGGACAAAAGACTGCCAATACAACTTGCAGCAGATCCTATGTCAATTATATTTCGTGAGTCTTACACCAAATCGTTGCCAAGAAACTAGCCTACATGTATGTTTATGTATACTATGATTGTCTTTTTGAATTTGGTGCTAATACTGTTATATGGAATATGGAATAGGTCCTTGAATGATGGATGCGGATATTCTTTAATGGACGATGGCTGAATTATGAATGACGGACCAGACGCTTGTAATTTTCTCCCTTCTGATGTTTTTGTATAACCATAGTTAAAATAATAGACTGTTCCTGGATCATCTATTGGTAACCTGCCCAGTAAGAGCATACAGATGGCTGCAGTAACTACAGACACATTTTAATAGTTTTACTGATGTGTCAGAGTTCTTGATCCTGAGGTTCATAGTTATGGGGGAAGGAAGTGTTTGAAGTTATCTGGCCTGTATTAAAGTGCTTAATGTAGGTTGTAACTTGTGTTGATATTTGATATGGTCTAGAGGGATGAGGTGGACAACCATGGATGCTTTAAATTACATGTACTAGAGGTGAAATTGCCAGCTATGTGGACACATACATTCTATATGACCTACATATTATCTGGCCTTGTTACTTGTAGCTTTGATTAAAACAACTCAATATTTCCTTGTACAGTTTTCATGTTGTAATCGGGTAATGATTTTTCAAGGATGCTTCTTTTAATTCAGTTGTTGAATGTGGTGATAAATCGGTCATGCATTTATTTATCAATCAACATAGTACTTGACACTTTTCTCATGTATGTCCTATCACCAAAAAAAACAAAAAAAAAACACTTGACAGATACTCTATGTGAGCGCCATTTAGCGCCATTGTTTAAAAAGCACCAATTCTCCCAGGGGGATAGCCCATCTCAGACCCCCCCCCCCCCCAAACTCAATAGCTGTATTGCTACACTACCTGGTAAGACTGTAGAACTAATTTGCCTGCAATGCCCATGTAGTGAGAGATGGAATGTAATAGGAGTTTAAGGTTTCATGTAAGCAGCAATACACGTATGACAGAACTATACACATTTGAGTCATGACAGAACTACACTGGAGACCAGTTTCTCGTAAGGCCAGCTGCAATAAATTTCAAGTTCCCCCATTATCCGACCTACCCCAGCAATTTGGTGACTATCAGCAATTTGGTGACTACATGAACTTTAACAATTTTTTGCCCCATTTGCCTCAGGGGAGACAATTTTGGCAAAAGTTAACTCCCTTTGGATAACAGTTTAATTTGGCAACTACATGTAAGTTTTTAGATGCATAGCTAAGGCATTGTGGTAAGTAAGATGGTTGTAACACTGTTTTTACCACAATATGTTTTATCTCCACGGCGTACAAAAAGTAAAATTTTGAGGCAAAATAAAATAATTAGCTTGAGTATCTAGATACTGTAACAGGAAACCAACAATTATTCCACCTTGTCTAATCATTTCTTCACATACATACATACATTTTGAAGATATATCCTGTTAAAACTTCAAACCGAGCTTATCAGATAGCATGATCAGCTGGTACCACTATACACTGTCAGAGTGACTATCACATTTCCCTGTCCCTCCCATGGTATTTATTACAAAGTCATAAATAAATGGCAAAACAAGATTTCATATTCTTTTGGTTAATGAAGTTTGACAAGGTATGCAGAATGGCTCTCATTCATTTCCAGGCTGACTTAGAATATACATGTATCTTTCGAAGCAGTGCAAGTGAATAAGCCCTGGTACAGTGAAAGTCTGTTTTCAATATAGTTTATGATATATGTGTAAAATGGAGATAAATTATTCTTCGCATCTCACCTGATTAATCAATGAATTTTTATTATTATTACTTCAGACCGACTCTTCGTTACCTTGTATAAAGACCGCAAAGACGTCATGCACAAAGATGGCCACCCTAAGTCGACATTCCCACTGGAAGATTTTTATGGACTGGAGACAGGCTTCGCCCTTGATAAGGAGAGTCATGTTATGGGTATCATCTGCCAGAAGAATATAACCATCTTCGCCTTTGATCATCGAGAAAGCATGCTGCACTTTCAAATCTGCATCCGAGCCAGCTTAGGAGAAGGTAATGTACTGCTGGTTCGCAAGGTGGCATGATAGCTTAATCATAAAGGATATGAAGGCAGGGTGAACACTATAAGAGTAGTGGAAAGACTGGAATCACTTTGGGCAATGTAGCAGTAATCAATCTCCACACGCTTCTGAATTTTCATCCAGAAGAGCATTTAATCACTCTCCTGGGAACTGAAAATACAATGGAGAGTGGTATTGGAGAGTGATCACTCGCGCATTACTCACACAAAAATAAATCCAGACGAGTGATCCAACACTCGAGCAGTTGCACTGGTCATTATTTAGCTGATCACTGAGTGATGGTAACAAAGTCTCTTTACGGTAATCTCTCTAATAATTCAATCACAGGAAGTGAAATTTCTACCATAAAATGTGGGGGTGATCAAATTTATTACTATAGCCCTTTCCGATAAGTGTGTGATCTCCTCTTGAATAACTGCCGCTCTATAAGGTTAGAGGTATGAAACACCACTTCCGGGAAGTAGTCCCCTCGGTTTATATTTACAAAAGGCACCCACAATTATTTTGAATAATATATTGATAAACTATTTCAGAGTATTTGTTTGAAAACCTATTCTGTTTAAATTTTCCACATGAACCGATAGATCCTGAATACGTGTACAATAGAAAGTTAATTTTCTAGAAAAAAATGGAATATTTAATTACTGAATTTAATTCTGTGGGCCTTTAGTGCTTACCGCAAGTTCTCTGCACCACCACGCCCCCTAGTGGAGCAAGGGAGATAAAACCCTTTTCGAATTGGGCTATATTAGAACTGGAAGTTGACAAAATGGTCCGAAGTCATGTAATGATATACATTATTTCATTATTTCAATGAATTTTGTTGGTGATCAAATTTATTAGAACAGCTGATTGAAAAATTGGGGTGATTGAAGTTAGACTGGGAGATTGAATTATCAGAGGGATTACCGTAACTCTCGTTCTGTCCTGTAGTTGTATTGTATGTACGTGTAGGTGTGTAATGAGAGTACAGCCTGTCAACATTGCAGCCTTTGGACAGTACTGGCCTGTGCTGACACTATGCTTACATGTCACAGATTAGTAACTCAAAGATGCCACCCAATGTCACAGATTAGTAACTCAAAGATGCCACCCAATGTCACAGATTAGTAACTCAAAGATGCCACCCAATGTCACAGATTAGTAACTCAAAGATGCCACCCAATGTCACAGATTAGTAACTCAAAGATGCCACCCAATGTCACAGATTAGTAACTCAAAGATGCCACCCAATGTCACAGATTAGTAACTCAAAGATGCCACCCAAAATATGACAGCAGTATATGAGCAGAGCCTTTCAGAGATTGTCTGTTATAAGAGCAAGTGCCTGCTGCTATCGTCTCTGCTGTATCCTCAAATGCCCTTGTTTCTGTTTGCCTGCATATATGGGGTAAAGTTTTCTGAAGAATTTCCTTGAGATCCTGTGATATTGGTCGTTTAGTGGTCAAATGTGGTAAGTTAATTCCGTTGATCAAATTGTGTTCAGACATTACACCAAGCAGGTATTGATAAATTCCTTGTTTGGATTCTCACTGACACATTCAAGCCTGAAAATAAGGCGCAGGACATCAACCTATCACCCCTATCAGAGAATATGGAAGTTCTTACCATGACCTTTGAACCCATGATATCTGTATATGAAGAGTGGCTATCTCATTCTGATTTGCAGGGTGTTTATTAGAAATGTCCGGGGCATAATTTCAGGATTGACATTGCGGATACCGGCGACTATGAGCACAAGTAGATGTCTTATGTGGCATTACAACAAAATCTATTCTTTTAATATAAAGGTATTGGGAGGGGGGTGAACTAGAAAATCCAATGGTGAAGTCAATCTGCTCCTTGCAGACCCTGCCATTGAGTCTTCTGAGTTGCAGTTCTATTGTTTTCCTCATTGTAAAGTGATGTACAGTCTGGTTATACTGTGCATGTTGAAGATATCAGACAGATGGTGTCTGTCTGTCTGTTTTGTGTACTTAATGTGGCTCACTGTTATCGCTTCTAGATTGAATACAGTGAAATGTCAGAGGTAAAACAAACACCCCTGCAGCAGGTGCTTGCAATATGTCTCATAGAGTTACTTCCCCTCAATTGATGGCAGTGCTTTGTATGCATGTTGAATTTGTATGATTTGGTCCAAACTGCATTTCATCAGGCCTACCTTAATTATGAAACCTCTTACAAGTGCATATATGTGTTTACATACATGTATATAATGCTCTGATATCATTTATTTAAATAAATGGCATGTGTATTGCATATTTCAGATTATCAGTATTGGGTGCGATTGACTAAGATGCCCACTCACAGTAAGCTGTCACTGGACACAGTACGCCTACATATCCAGGGTCAGAAGTTCTGTATGACCTCAAGCATCCCCCCTAAACTTCTCATGTCCTGGAACCTCTCTGACTTACGGAGATTTGGATTGGTCGACGGAAGGTTGGTGTTTGAAGGGGGATCCAGGTGTGGTAAAGGTGAGTCCAATCAGAATTGTGCCACATCAGTACGACGGTAAATTCTCCACAAAGTAATTAACTCCCTAGTTTCCTGTGGATAATAGTATTTTTACTTGAAGATGCCTCAAAATCTAGACAGCCATCAACTTTTCTTAAACTGCGTCTGAGTTACATGAGGAAATGGAAAAATGATCATCAAAAATAAATGGCATGGCGTGCCGTTTATTTTTCGACGGCGGAGTGCACTGTGTTGCATGGTTGTCAACATTGCAACTTCACAATTAAAAGTGAGCATCATCACCGCTTGTTGGACGATATCACTTATAATGTGGAGTGTCGTATAACTGTCGTCATCGCCATTCCAGCTGTTGAGGTTGTGAGGCTGGAGTTCATCGAAATAGAGGGAAATTTTCAATCATTTTTTCTCTGACGTATTCTTGCTTTTAATGTGTATATTGACCTCACATGATCGAATATGAAAACCGATACCTAAGCATGCTTTGGTACTGAAAACAACCCAGTTGAGAGTTGAAAAATTTCTCCAATTTTGAGGCTGTTTACATCTTTAAGTTCCCACAGTTGTAAGCCAACAGCTGGGTAAACAGACTAAACTACAATAACCCAGATTTCACCTTGAATTTTGATTTGTCACTCTGATAAATTTAATCACCCATAAATGTAAGAGAAACTACATATTATATGTACGGACCTGTTTTGTATTATTCTATTGACTCGCCCTCCTAATAAATTGCATCACCCCAACACTTTGGGGAGAGAAAATGCAATTTTTGTGATCGAATTAATAATTTTATCCCCCAATCAAAAGTCATGCATTTTGCAACCATCATATCCTTCAGTGGATCATACATTTGATGTTCTCTGTTTCTACTAACGCCACAGGACCTACGAAGTAGGGTGAGGAAGATGACTTGTGGGTCCAAGCGTAATGTTATAGGTCACCTAGATGACTTGGGGGTCCAAGCGTAATGTTATAGGTCACATTTTCATCAAAAGTAGGTCAGCTCAGAACTTGCTGGTAACAGTCCCCTAATGCACGCTCATGCCAAAAATCAAGGTTCTGATGCTGACGGTTCTCTTTATTTTGCCCACGAAAGGATTCGGATGGACTCGCTGACTGACTGACTTGTTACTCGACAATTGCAAATGAGAGTCTACTTTGTAGGGAAAGAAGAAATCCTACAGTCCACAGAAGATTTACCGAATGTTTGAGAAGGTTTAATGAAGTGATGCATGTTAGAGCCTGATGATTTGTGGCAACTTCAATAGTTAGACGACAAGTTGAAAATGCTTAACTGTGAGAAAACTATCCAAGGGAGATCACTTTTGGATCATTTCCTCATGAATGATAAAGGACTGCAGGAGATCAATTGAAACTTTTCTTGTTACCTTTGACACCAGATTTAGCATACATGTATTAAAATATTCCCAGTGCTGCTAATGTTGGTGGTATGTATACATTTTTTTCTGATGTACATATTATTATTTTATTTTTTTTATGTTCTCAATTAGTCTCTCTCTAATATTGTACAATCTATATTTCTATAGGTTTGGGCGTTCATGCTTTTATGTCGGAGCAGGCCGAGGAGATCAATGAAATACTCCAGTTATCGAGTACAGGGAAAGTTCCACCCAGACGTCTTTTGATGAACAGAAGTAAGTCTACTGTACACTGGATGTCTCACTCATTCATTCACTTCAGAAACTGATGGCCTATTCTGTACATAGAGATACTTTGTAACTTTGCGTCTTTAAATCCAAGCACTGCATTGTAACACTGTTCAATTAGTTGTCTGTGACAATTGACATCATGTCTGTTAGAGGTTGTGGTTCCCATGCTGGATAAACAAGATGCTACTGACACTCCATGAGAATGTTATAAATATATACTGATCTTATTTTTCATCATGTCAGAGTCAGATACGAAAATCTTCTGAAATAGACTATATTACCTCCCTTTATTTTATGTCACTCTGGCTCTTTCTGATCTCCTATATACAGAGAAACCTGTGAATACTGATACCTGGGTAAACCGACTAAACTTTAAATACTGACATTATCCATGGTCCCAATACTTATATTTAAAGTATTTTGAACCTTGATAAACCAGAACCCTGTCAAATCCAACACTGTAATCTGGTCACAAGGATGGTCGGTATACACAGATATCCCTGTATAACTTGGAAATTTGTATAACCTTACAGGGTATTTCATCTCCTAAGGATGCAAATATATGGAATAATGTTGAACTGTGGAGTGAAACGTTACTTTGTTTGAATTTTGTAGGAGCAAAACCAGGTATCCAGTATCCATCACCAGGACTGGAAGGAAGATATCGTGACTTCCATAATCTTCAGGTGAACGCCGACCACAATTTCAGAGCAGATGAGCAGGAGCGATCGAAGCGACATTCCGTAGGAGTCTTGGATTACCGCAAAGCTGCCGAAATAGTAGAAAAGCAACGATTGATGAGCATCGAGAATGTGGACAAGGAAAGACTTACTAGACTTTATGATATTCCACCCCAGCGAGTAAGAAAAGTGGAGACCGATGAGACAATTCTTGAAGTTAACAGCCAAGATTCTCCAGATGGCGACGGTAAAGGAGAGTCTGAGGATGTACGCTTGACCAATATCACAGCAGCGGACAACGATGTATTAGATGGTAATACAGGAGATCGTCGACAAAAGAGTCGGCGAAAACGTAATTCCGGGGATGGAAATCAGGCAAACCGGAATTCAGGAGATAGTAGTCGGTCAAATAGGAATTCTGGAGATGGAAACGAATCTAGCCACAATGCTGGAGATGGTAATCAGTCTAACAGGAATTATGGAGATAAAAAACGATCCAATCGTAACTCGACAAATCGTCATTCAGGTGATAGTACTCGATCAAATCGCTATTCTAGTGACAGTAGTCGTTCCAGCAAAAGCTCTGGAGAAGGTAGTCGCTATCGTTCACGGAAATATTCAGGAGAAGGTAACCGCTCACGTCGTAACTCCGACGCTGCTCATAGATCGTCGTTGGCATTAAGACACTCTCTGGACAATATTCTAGCTGGTAATGCCGGCCAATTGGAGGACATGGATAGTGAATATAAGGAAAACTCAATGAGAAAAAACAACTTGAACAAAAAGTTAACCGTCAGTACTAGTGCCTTACATATGCGTATATCCGAACAAGAAACTTTGAATCATGATGATTTTGGTGTGAAGCGGGTTCGTGCGGGTAGCGTGCCTCAGTTGATTATTGCTAACAGCCAGCATTTCCAGTTGTGCAAGTTGAGCCCCGACCTGGAGAAGAAGAAAACTCGGGAGGAAGAGAAACTGGACAGCCACCATTCACCTTTCTGTGAGGAGAACCGGGAGCTAGAGAAGTTAACGCGGGAAGAAGAGAAACTGAAGCGAGAACTAGACCTTCTGGACAAAATGTTACAAGATGACGAGTTGCTCCTAGAGGGGGACAACTCTACTACACCCAGTGTTCTGAACGATTTTCCCACAGCTTTGTCCACTCTACATATAGACACCAGCTGCACAGAGAGTGACAACAGTAACCACGAGGGCAGCACTAGCAGCACTGATGGCGCCATGTTGAGCCCGGGCCTGTCATCCAAACTTAGCAGGATTCCCTCTTGTTCTCGGTTGGCGGCCCCTCTACCGTATGTTGATTTAGAAGAGTTTGATGGGAAGAATGCTGCCATGGACCATGTTGACGTGTCACGGGTGCAACTGCCTCTTGTGAGGAGAGGACTCAGCTATGACAATCTGACCTCTACTGCTGATATCAGTATCAGAAGCAAAAACTTGTCGTCATCTGGGTCTTCGGGAAGCAGTATCAGCTTGACCCCTGATGGACTGTTTAGAAGACCGCCCCCTTTGCCTCCCAAAGTAGTATCAAAAGACGATTCCCCACCTCCAGAACTACCACCGAAAGGGCCGAACTTGCTCCGTCGACAGAAAGGTACCTCTGGACTGTTCAAGGCCTCTGTTGTTGAATCTGTTAAAATGCCATCAGACAGTGCCAAAGTTAGCACATCAACTTCGACTCGTACCGCATCTCTGCAATACCAGACTCCACGGTCTGTCCCGGTCAGCAGTGCTAAAGCCAAGGCACCTCTGCCTGATCCGAAAGACCCATACATGATGATGAGCGACATCAGGACGTCAATGAATAAGTCTGTACTCCATCCACTGCCCGAGGATGCCCGTCCAGATAATGAGGATGACCCCAGAGCTGCTTATATGGACATGTCTCACATGTTTGACCGCCCACTACCCAAACTGTCCAAGTGCGCCAGTGGGTCAGAGCTATACAACATGGATAAAATGGCTCAAAAAGTTTTGCGCTCGCAAAGTGTACGAACAGCAGGCAAAGGGATTCGGCCCAGACTGATGCAATCACACAGTGCTGATCCGTGTCTAGATGCTCATAGTAACTATATGGAAATGTCGCAGATATCTGCTGCGACTGCCAGCTCAGTATTAGAAGAAGAACCCCATCCTCTTCAGGATGACATTCATAGTGCTCCGAGTGGAAATGTAGTCTGGTCCCTTGAAGGATCCGAGGTTAAACCGGCTCTACCATTCTCGGACTTGATAACTGTTGACAGCTACCGGTCCAATCAAACGGTAGAGCTCACCGGGACTGCAGAGGTAGTGAACAACAACAACAGCCACAGTGCTGAAAGTGAAAAACTAGACACGGGTAGTCTATCAAAATCTAGTTTCTTCTCGCGCTTTATCCAGAGAACAAAATCAAAGGACCGTAAATCTTCCGTATATAGCCAAGAGAGCCTCCTAGGAGAAAAACCTAACGTAGTACCAGTATGTAAAAAAGGAAAAGAAAAGAGGAGGTCGAGTTTGTCTCAGTCTAATAGTGCTTCTAGATCGTCCTCTGTCTCTTATCAGGATGATGTCCAGTCGCTGGAGATTCCTGTTGGTGCTGACAGACAGAGGTCATCTAGTGTTCCTAATGAGACTTTTTACCTGGAGAGTATTCAAGGAGGAGATAACTCTGCAAGCTTTAGTGGTAGCAAAACTTCTTTAGGCCAGATTGATAAACATGATAAAAGAGGGTCCAAATCGGAAGATACACTGCTGTCATTGATGACGACTGTTTATGAACAAATTTCAGGTGAACAAATTAATGACGACGATGATCAACTTGAAATTGACGGTGAACAAACCACAGATGACCTTGAACTAACTAAAGTTGCCCATGAACAAACAAAGGTAGAGAAAAGGGAAATTACGGCTGAACCTGAATCGGTCAAAAGTGACTGTGATGATTTACAGTATGATTCGTACTGGCGAATGGGACCTTTAGATATCACATGTACTTCAACCTCGAGGGAATCGACAAGCTCTGAAATGTCTCACCAAAATCCTGAAGATATGTCTGTATCAAGTGACGATGTATTTAATATATCTAATGTGATCCAGCATTTGTCTCATTCGGAACTCGCTGTCTCGGAATCCACAGAAACACTGTCTCCGCTAACAGATGACGAGAAGATACATGCCCTTCTACAGGCCAAGCTTTGGTCATCATTAGACGGTTCCGGTCGCGGTCTGATCGGCGATGCAAAATGTTTCTTTCATGATGACCAAAAGCTAACGCCTCAAGAACAAGCTGCAGCTATTGCTAAACATGTGACTGCCCTTCCACCATTCATACCTCCGAAAACTAAACCTCACAATCCTTGTAACTTGACCTCCGTGAATGAAAACTCGAGTCTTCCCGAGAACAAAATGACTTGCTCACTGGACAATACCGATGCATGCAAGTGGCAGTCGAGCAAAAATGACAATCGCGATAAGACTATCCCATCACACCCCCGCCTGGAATCCCTCATAGAGCCTCGGTCTGACCCTGCCTCCCGGAAACGACTAGCCAGAGAAACCCTGCGAATTACTCCCCCTGTTGAAGATGAGAATGGAAACATATGGATCCCAAGAGGAGCCTTTAGGAGAAATGGTATGTACATGTACTCATAAGGTGTTCGTCTTTGTCCTGTTATGAATTCTAGCTTGGCTTAGAATGAAAAAGTCTTGGTTGCCAGCAATATGAAATTTGGAAAAATGTACGTATATTGATCAGTCTTTGTGCTTGGTAGGGGATCTCACGGGGTCATGGTAAGAATAGGCCTTGGCACAGGTCTCGGACAGCTTGTCGTAAGAGATGACTAATTGGGGCAACGGTGAGGTTCCCATGTGGGAAAATGAATAGAACCACACCCATGCATTGGGTCCAGGGTGTAAAAGAAATAGGACCTTACTCGTTGGGTTCCCGGGTGTGAAATGGAATAGGACCCTACATGTCGGGTTCCCGGATCTGAAAAGGAATAGGACCCAAATGTTGTGATATGACCAATATAGTTGGAAGCCACGTTAAATCATATAATTCACTCACTCGCTCACTTGGTAGGACATCTATCGGTTGAGCCAACCAATGGATCGTATAAAAGCGAGTAAGAGAAGTGAAATCCCCTACCAGACTGCACAAAGACTGATGACTCATTTATCGCCTTCATGCGACAAAGCACATTCTCATAATAATAATCTCGAAACATAAGCATAATATAATATTTCATCAAACTGTCTTCATGTTATAATAAATTGAGTAAACTGATCATTATTTCTGATCTAAGTAACTGGAGAATTTGAATCATTACAACAGTTGGTGTCCTATTAAGTTTATAAGATTTGTATTATCCATAAATGCAGAAGTTAAGTAAAACCCCCACCCCTGGTAACCCTACATATGGGTCGGTCTACATGTGTGTGGGGGAGAGAGTCCCATCTCACTCATGGGGTGGGACTTTCTCAGGTTTTCAGTCTCGACATTGCTACACCAGGAAAGGGCTGAACAACTCTCATCATTTGAAATCTTGTGAGAATCATTGGGGGAAAACACTGGCTAAATAATAATACTTCACTATGTAATCCCCAGGGATTTTGTTCGACACTTTGTAACTGTTGGCTTGGCTTTCATGTATGTGTTACGTGCCAGCTGTGATGACTTCCAGAAATGCAGCGGTATCGCGGACAGCTGTGGGCAAAGATTAAAGACGGAGAAAAATTTGCATATATAAGTCACTAAAGTGACTGTCAACTGACATGCCAGATTGAATTTGGGTCTTCAATTAGTACAAATATTTTACAGTGTTGTATACTTTTAGGATATGAGATGAATCATTCCATTATGTTGAAAATGTACATATAGTTGATATATTTACACTGTAGACTTGTTTAGTTTTATTCTCCATCAATATTATACATGTATAGGACTGGGGACCGAGGAATACATATAGCTCTGACAGTTCTAATTTTACATTATCCAGAATAATTACAAATGTATCTTCCTTGAAAATCACATGCATGAATTTGCAGTTTTCCCTCTAATAATTCAATCACCCTATCAAAATTTAATCACCCCCAATTTTGGAGACAAAATTCAGTCATTTTTAAATAAATTTTATCTCAAAAATCATTGAAATAACAAAGAAATACCCTATTTGTCCCCCGCTACTTAGTAGGGGGGGGACTTTAAAACACCGGTGTCCGTAATTCCGTAAGATTTTCTTGTCGGGACAATAACTCGTGAACGATTCAACCGATCAACTTCAAACTTGGGGTGTGCCTTGACATTGGCGAGAGGACGGTTGGGATTGTTTTTCAGCAATGTGCGTAATCCAATATGGCCGCCGTCAGCCATTTTGGATTATAAGCAGTACGATCTTAGATTTTCTTGTCCGGACAATAACTCGTGAACGATTTAACCGATCAACTTCAAACTTGGGGTGTGCCTTGACATTGGTGAGAGGACGGTTGGGATTGTTTTTCAGCAATGTGCGTAATCAAATATGGCCGCCGTCAGCCATTTTGGATTATAAGCAGTTCGATCTTAGATTTTCTTGTCCGGACAATAACTCGTGAACGATTTAACCGATCAACTTCAAACTTGGGGTATGCCTTGACATTGGTGAGAGGACGGTTGGGATTGTTTTTCAGCAATGTGCATAATCTAATATGGCCGCCATCAGCCATATTGGATTATAAGCAATTGGATCTTAGATTTTCTTGTCCGGACAATAACTCATGAACGATTTAACCGATCAACTTCAAACTTTGTGTGTGCCTTGACATTGGTGAGAGGACGATTGTGATTGTTTTTCAGCAATGTGCGTAATCTAATATGGCCGCCGTCAGCCATATTGGATTATAAGCAGTTGGATCTTGTCCGGACAACAACTCGAGAACGATTCTACCGATCTACTTCATATGTGGGGAGTGCCTTGACATTGTTGAGAGAGGATTAGGATTGTTTTTCAAGGACGTGCTTGATCCAATATGGCCACCATCAGCCATACTGGATTTCATTGGATTTTAAGCAGTTTGATCTTGTCCGGACAATAACTGGAGTACGATTCAACTGATCTACTTCAAACTTGGAGAGTGCCTTGACATCGGTGAGAGGACGGTTTGGATTTTTTTTCAGCGATGTGCATAATCCAATATGGCCACCGTCAGCCATATTGGATTATAAGCAGTTGGATCTTAGATTTTCTTGTCCGGACAATAACTCGTGAATGATTTAATCGATCAACTTCAAATTTGGGGTGTGCCTTGACATTGATGAGAGGACGGTTGGGATTGTTTTTCAGCAATGTGCGTAATCTAATATGGCCGCCGTCAGCCATATTGGATTGTAAGCAGTTGAATCTTGTCTGGACAATAACTCGAGAACGATTCAACCGATCTACTTCATACCTGGGGAGTGCCTTGACATTGTTGAGAGGAGGATTAGGATTGTTTTTCAAGGACGTGCTTAATCCAATATGGCCACCATCGGCCATACTGGATTTCATTGGATTTTAAGCAGTTTGACCTTGTCCGGACAATAGCTGGAGTACGATTCAACTGATCTACTTCAAACTTGGGGAGTCCCTTGACCTTAGTGAGAGGACAGTCAAGTATTATGTTTTATGGATGTGCATAATCCAATATGGGTGCCATCTGCTGTATTAGATTATGTTAAGCTCATCAGCGATATCTCCATTTTCAAATCATACTCTTCTCAATGATATGAGATATCATCGACCCCAAAAAATCGACCATAGAGGTCCATGGCCCCCGCAGCAGCAGCGCCAGTTATGGTGGATGTAATCCACCATAACTGGTGGGGCATATGTGGATTTTCTTCTAATTATTCAGACCGCAAAAGTTAACTTTAGATATCTGCTGAAAGACATTCTCCTAACGTTCTACAAATTTCACTAGCTGTAATTTCAGTTCTTGGAATAAATATCCATGCCACATTGTTTAGCCTCAGTTGACATAGAGATGTTTTTTCTGCTTCTAAGTCTGAAAATGTTGTTTGAAAAATTAGAAGAAATAGGGTAAAGGATTATCTGTATATATGATTTGGGCCATTTCATCAATTTCTTGTTTTAATAAATTTGATCACACCCAGATTTTATGGTGGAAAATTTCACTTCCTGTGATTGAATTATCAGAGGGATTATCGTAGGATGTGTTGAACCCCAACAATGTATGGATGGAATCTACAACCTAAAATTACAACATATATGGGATCGACAATAATTCATGGCTGAGTGTATGTAATGAAGGCCTTTACATTTTGCATAGAGGGGCATACATGTAGTTTTATGATTACAACAGGGTGAATATGATGGTTCATCGACCACATAATTATTTTATTATATGAGAACTTTTATCAACAATGTAAATAGACTGACAAGAGAATGACCAGTGTCACTTAAACATTTCTGCTTGTGCAGTGAAGTTTTTGTCTTCTGCCAACTGCGTGTGAGGGGTTATCCAGTCATATAAATATCATCCGATTTATTCTGACAGGTGAATATAACTTTGTGTAAAATATCACGAGATGGACAGTTGACCACACAGCTGCGCGAACAATACATTGCTTGTGCTGGGGACACCTTTAGTTCCATTGTAAATTACAGTGACATTCTACAAATTAATTTCCATTTCCATTTACGTTGCATTTATACGTTGTGTGCATGTATCCTATGTAAATGGCACACTTAGCAGGAAATGCTGGGCATGTTGAAATGTTCTACCCCTTTTAGATGGCTTTCCAGCAAATGACCATTGATTAAACATTATGGTTAAAGTGGTGTGTTGTACCCATTGCCATGGGACATTATATTAAGGTAAATGCTAGGTCAACACAATCCATGCTATTCAACCTGCATCCTCCGTGCAGGTTTGTATAATTTGTACGAGCCTGCATGCACATGTGAGCTGTACAGCTGGTACTGGCTATCCGTTTAAATTAGCAGCCAATGAACAGATGACATTCGAGTGTGCTACATCACCTTATATTTCAACGAAGGTGGAGTTTATGCAAAGAAAAAGATGGAGAACAAATGTTTTGAAGTTCCGGCGGAAATTACATGGGGGCGTCTCCTAAGTCCAAGAGAACACAGATACGAACATGCAAATTCAAAGCAATCAAAAGGGATGAACGCATTGCCTGGTGCTTAATTCGCTCAAATATGGGCATATTCTGAGGGGTCATGACGTAATGAATGCTGTTCGAAAAGCCTGTTAATAAAACGGCTGATGATCTAGCGAATCCATGTTACTGATGCAGGTTGACAAACAATCCAATCAAAAATCGAGCTGACATTCTGCCCAAAAACCTGAAAATGCAAGTGCATGTACCTCTGCACCTGCCCCAGATAAGATGCAGCCTGTTATTGGACCATTAAGAAACACATGCTTGAACTTTAAATAGAAGATGACAAACTTGTGGAAGTGATATTCACTGGACTTCGCCCATATTAAAGTGATGAAAATCAACCGACACCGGTCATACATTAATAATAGTGCACAGCTATCTGGCTTCTTGCAGCAAACTTGGGCTTGTAAAATTGTATTTCTACCTGTGCTTCAATGTGAGGAAACATTAATAACTGGCAAATAGTTGGCAATATATTGTACGATTATGCTTGTCCCAAGGACATGAGGACAAAACAGCAACCACACTGTACGGTACGTGAACCATGCTAAAATGAATCATTTGTTCGTATGGTCAAGTTTCTGACCACTACTAAGTGTATGGCAGACCCGTAGTGATGACTTGGTACAATGAGTTGTTCACGTTGATGGGTGAGAATTATGCAATTAAAATTGTCAATGCATAATAAGTAATGATATTTATTTATTTAATGCAAAAATGTGTTTGTCCCTTGTTGATTTTGACATGGATAGGGGCCATTCAATTATTACGTACCCAAAAATTTGATATTTTGACCCCCGCTCTCACACGTATAATTTAACCCAGCAGAAAAAATCCTGATTTCTAGACCCCTCTCGCTGTGTACATAATACTTGACTGGCCCTATACTCCATGGTTTTGATTGGACATAATAGTAAAATCGGTAAAATGTCTGTGTCATGCACGCACGTGAAAGCTAGTTTGGTTTGCCAGTCATAACCAGTTTAAAATAGAAATGAAATTTTATGACCAACAGTTTGCTGTGAGAGCTAGACAGTTGCTCAGTGAGGCTTGAGCAGATTCACTCCATTGTCATTGCATTAATGTATGAAAGGGTAATTCTCTGGTATTTCATAAAAAAATTGGACTAACGTTCTGGAAGTTCCAACTCAGGAAGTGAGCATTTATATGTAATTTTCTGTGCATTGGGTACAAAACTTAATTATGGTCAACACCTTGTACATGTATAGAGGTAGATGTTGGACTACAATTAGAAAATCATCCCCAATTGTGGGCAAAATGAAATAAGCTGTTCTAGAAATTGGTCACTAAAATATGGATTATATCCATGCTTTCGAACCATTTTGTAAACTCCATGTTCTAATAAATCTGATTACCCTTGATTTTCCAGTAGAAGATTTCACTTCCTGTGATTGAATTATTAGAAGCCAGGATTACCAAATTCGTATGCAGATCATCTTCAGACCATGTGATCATGAAGGTTTCTCTGTATTCAGTGTGTGGGCAGAATACTCCAGCCATTCTCACCTGCCCGGTGAGCCTCAATCCGTACAGTGTACAGTGCGTGTGTATTCAGGACTATTTGCCTTTGAATAATTAAGATGAAATTGGTGTAATAGAGAAATCAATGAATGTCATTATTGATGCTGGAGTACGCGTACACAGAGAATAAAGAACCATTTTTATGTCTGGGAAATAAATTATTGACCAAGGTGTGAGCCATGTACATATGCATTGTTGGTTGTCCATATTCAGTTCTGTTAAAATATTTATCCTTCTGTAAGGTTTATTAAATTTGTTCAGCACGCTCCTTTATTTTCTTGCTTTATTTTATTTTATTTTTTTTTATTTTTTTTTTATTTTTCCACGATGTCTCACAGTTGCAATTTAATCACACTATTCTGGACGAGCAAGCTAGCAAACAGTTTGATCGCCTGTTTTGACTTCGTAGCACAGAAATAATCTTGTATGCAGCATGTGAATACGTTCTACAGTGAAGGGTTTGGACGGGCAGGATTGATTGAATGAACTCTACTGGAAATTATTCATTCTGATGATTCAAACTCTTGAAGACCAGCTTTTTTGTGGTGCTACTATACTTTTAGTAGGAGACCTTCCATTGAACAGACTGATTTGGAAAATTAGTCTAATTTTATCTAATGAAAAATTAGAAAGGTAGAAAAAACTAGTACATGTAAATGGACAGACAAAATCTGACATGTGATTTTTGGACCAGTGTTATTGTATCCTGGTCAAACACCCTCTGTACTTTAAACTGACACAACACAATATACATGTATAGCAGTACCAATTTTGTACAGATTTTGATTGCCTTTTCCTTATTTCGCTGTTGTAGTAGCCCCTCAAATAATCAAACTAGCTACAAGCCACTAAAACAGAAATGAAACAGCTCCTGATTGAGGCCATTTTTGAACCCGTTTTAACGAGTTTGGCTGCCCAATTAAGCAATTGTGGCTAAATATTTTTATTTTATTTTATACAAATTTTTTCTCTGAATATGATGCAACCAATAGTGATGCAAGTAATGTTGCTGAATATCAAGTTGCCAGTCCGTATTTAAGGCATTCAATACTCCTGCAGCCTATTTTAATGTCTTCCCAGGCTCCTCCTCATGTATGGGTGCCCAGATTAAAAGCCTAAATCAGGCCCTTAGAAATGTAACCATCCTGTATTTTCAAACACTTATATAAATTTAATTACTGTGACTTTGAAGAAAACTGCTATATTGGCCTAGAACATGGGGAATGTATGATACAGTTTCATTTACCTGTAGGCTGCAGTGTTTATTTTTCAAACAGTCCCAGCTGTTGTTGATCTTCATCAATTATCAGTGAAATTGACAATCTGACATTCTTTGTCTCTGAATGAAAAAAAATATTGATCTAAATCGTATCCCCCTGAGATTGTTGTACCTTTGGTCCGTGTGACATTTCTGTACCAATAACCTCGTTTAGGTGACCCCGGCGCTAGCCTATTACCGCTAATGCAGCTGGTGCGCCATGGGTCCACATGGCTCTAATGGCCACCTGCTGGCAGCAATTTAGTTCTATAGTTATTCATGTAGTGCCGGCACTGTCAAAATGCACACAAATTACACCTTCACAGAACTTCATCAGTTTCAATGCAAGATACGCGATGAACGTAATTGATGTCAGCTTGACGGACAGTGTTGGAAGACTTCATGGTAATTGATTTATATATCTTTTGTCCGTCCTGAATGCTTAATGACAGAGGCCATACTGTAAATTCATCATTACCAGTGTACCATACATGTTGTAATGAGATCTACATCCAATTACCTGATCAGTTGCCTGCTTGAAACCATTGCTCCTTCTGCAAATTTAGGGTCACTCATGTGCAGACATTTGATCACCTGATCAGTTACCTGCCTGAATTCTTGGATCCTCCTGCAAATTTAGGGTCACTCATGTGCAGACATTTGATCACCTGATCAGTTACCTGCCTGAATTCTTGGATCCTCCTGCAAATTTAGGGTCACTCATTTGCAGACATTTGATCACCTGATCAGTTACCTGCCTGAATTCTTGGATCCTCCTGCAAATTTAGAGGCACTCATATTTAATCAACTGATCAGTTGCCTGCCTGAAACCTTTGATCCTCTTTCGAATTTAGAGTCACTCATGTGCAGACATTTAATCACCTGATCAGTTACCTGCATGAAATCTTGAATCCTCCTGCAACTGTAGGGGCACTCATGTGCAGACATTTATTCACCTGATCAGTTACCTGCATGAAATCTTCGATCCTCCTGCAACTGTAGGGTCACTCATATGCAGACATTTAATCAACTGATCAGTTACCTGCATGAAATCTTCGATCCTCCTGCAACTGTAGGGTCACTCATATGCAGACATTTAATCAACTGATCAGTTACCTGCATGAAATCTTCGATCCTCCTGCAACTGTAGGGTCACTCATATGCAGACATTTAATCAACTGATCAGTTACCTGCATGAAATCTTCGATCCTCCTGCAACTGTAGGGTCACTCATATGCAGACATTTAATCACCTGATCAGTTACCTGCATGAAATCTTCGATCCTCCTGCAACTGTAGGGTCACTCATATGCAGACATTTAATCAACTGATCAGTTACCTGCATGAAATCTTCGATCCTCCTGCAACTGTAGGGTCACTCATATGCAGACATTTAATCAACTGATCAGTTACCTTCATGAAATCTTCGATCCTCCTGCAACTGTAGGGTCACTCATATGCAGACATTTAATCAACTGATCAGTTACCTGCATGAAATCTTCGATCCTCCTGCAACTGTAGGGTCACTCATATGCAGACATTTAATCAACTGGATCGCTACCTGCAAGGAAATCTCGATCCTCCTGCAACTGTAGGTCACTCATGTGCAGACATTTATTCACCTGATCAGTTACCTGCATGAAACTCCGATCCTCCTGCAACTGTAGGGTCACTCATATGCAGACATTTAATCAACTGATCAGTTACCTGCATGAAATCTCGATCCTCCTGCAACTGTAGGTCACCTATGCTTAAGTATTTATTTAATCAACTGATCAGTTACCTGCATGAAATCTTCGATCCTCCTGCAACTGTAGGATACCATATGCAGACATTTAATCAACTGATCAGTTACCTGCATGAAATCTTCGATCCTCCTGCAACTGTAGGGTCACTCATATGCAGACATTTAATCAACTGATCAGTTACCTGCATGAAATCTTCGAGATCCTCCTGCAACTGTAGGGTCACTCATATGCAGACATTTAATCAACTGATCAGTTACCTTCATGAAATCTTCGATCCTCCTGCAACTGTAGGGTCACTCATATGCAGACATTTAATCAACTGATCAGTTGCAGACATTTAATCAACTGATCAGTTACCTGCATGAAATCTTCGATCCTCCTGCAACTGTAGGGTCACTCATATGCAGACATTTAATCAACTGATCAGTTACCTTCATGAAATCTTCGATCCTCCTGCAACTGTAGGGTCACTCATATGCAGACATTTAATCAACTGATCAGTTACCTGCATGAAATCTTCGATCCTCCTGCAACTGTAGGGTCACTCATATGCAGACATTTAATCAACTGATCAGTTACCTTCATGAAATCTTCGATCCTCCTGCAACTGTAGGGTCACTCATATGCAGACATTTAATCAACTGATCAGTTGCCTTCCTAACAAATTTGATCATCTCTCAAATTTAGGAGAAATTAAATTGTTTTTGTAGCAGTTTACCACCTTTTTGTTCCTATAAATTCGCGTACCACATTATTTACTTGTAGGTATTAATTTTAATTAGGATGTACCATTAATTTATTGCAGCATTCATAAATGTAAAGGGAAAGCATTTGACAGATACATGTAATATTAATTTATCGAACTACAGATGATACAATTATGCAATAAATCTTTGTGAGAGTCTTTGCATATATTTGCATATATTAACCGCTCCAAGGCATGCATTCCCTGCATAAACTGCACTCTGTAGTGTTTGTACCTGTCCCTGTTGTATTGTGTATATTTGTTTTGATGACAATCAGCAACAGTTGACCGAGATTACTTCCCTTTCAACTAAATCACTTCAAAGTGAAGTAACCACATCCAATGTAGCTGTACATTAGCTGCATCAGAAGAATACAATACAGCGGGGAGACGTGATCATGTATACGGTGGATCACCTTTCCCTTCAACTGAAAGCATGCCAGCCCGGGTTTACGTCATCGCTCTGGTCGGGACGTGATACGAGAGATTGTAAACACGGTCGTTAGCGGGCTGTCATCGCCGTCTGATCGCAGTATTCTCCATATGCCGGTGATGCGTCCTCTGCCTTTGAAGTTTGTTTGATGTTAACAGTATTGACAAAGGAACTAAAGAAGATGTATTGGTTGTCGTTTCCATCCAGCCTGAATGATTGACCACGATTCCTCTGACCCTATCGTCCCTCTGGCCTTCCTTACAGACAAGGTGAAATGTGAGGGAACTGTTCTATAGCACTGAATTTCAGCTGTATTTCATAATTATAGTTTTAGTTCGTAATACTTTGACTGCCTCTGTTGAACGTACTGCAGAGAGTCCTCGGCATAGTTGACACAACAATTATCATGTTTGTCAGTCCACTCAACATATCGCCCAGATAAACCTCACAAGTTAAAGATTGTTCTTCCCTATTGATCATATATTTGTATTTTTTTCTCCTAATTAGGGCCTATTGACTAATCCTCCGCTCAATTACTGGGGCACCCGTAGACTTTTATGGGTGTAAAAAGGAATCGACTGTGAGTCCCAGGTGTTTAAAGAAATAGGACCCAAACATCATGATATGACTGAAACATTTTTGAAATCGACATTAATTTATATTCACTCACTCCTCAGGTCACATTCAGGGCCATTTACATGTGCATTACCATCATGGGCGTCGTTTGAGAGGGGGTCGTTCCCGATGCTTACTCATTAGAGAGCCCAGTACTCTGCTTTCTTGTCCAACATAGGAAAATAACATGTTGACGGGGGTCGTTCACATCCAATGACCACCCCCCCCCCCCTTGCTACGTCTTTGACCATCTGTGTCAGTCAGACCCACTTTACCATGCCTGAAGCTGTAGTCCCTATCTGGTTGCCCTGCCCATTATCCTCATTTATATTGAAAGCTTAATGATCCAAAAATATATATGCCCCCAGCCCCCAAGGCTTCTAGTGGATGACATTAATTCCCACATGTGATGTAACATATAACAAAGCAATAACCTAATATATTTTAAGTGCTTCATTATATAAATTTACAAAATGAACTTTCAGTTTGTCCTTTTCGTATAACATAGGAGTTATGCGTGCCATATTGCTTAATACCTTGGGGGCATTGTAGAATCATATTGATCTCGAGGTCAGAAAGTCAAGATCGGGTCGTATTTTTATCATTTTGGTTCCCATTAATAATTAAATGGACGTGCGTGCGTCCTATATCGTCACCAGTCTTCAGGTTCACGTCGGCCTCGAGGTAACTGATAACCATATTGTATATGAAGTGGAATGGTCAAATGTCAGCATGATGAATCTCTCTACATTAGTTACATGTATTAATTGGTAATGACTTGCTGCTTTTCAAGTGATGCTGTACCCTCACAGACTGTATCACGATTAGGGCTTTAGATTACTTCCTGGATACAACGTTGAATGTTGCGCCCAAATTACGATGCGCCCAAATTAAGCCTCAGATTTAACTTAAAGCCTGTCTATTTTGCCAGAATTTTTGGACTTCAGAGTGTATCCATTGAATATTTTCACTAATTTAGGCTCATTTCGCTGCCCAAAAAATTGTGCCACGCCGATGAGAGGGTGTGCTCAAAACAGGGTAACTAAAGCCCTGACAATACTGCGTGCCTTTGCTGTTCTCTGCGCCAGTACTTGGAAGATATGTATCACGTGGATTAAAATTGTCTGGCTTTTACTTCACACACACTTAACAACATCGTCACTTTGTCCAATAACCGCAAGCACACCAATCGGTGAACTCTGACCCTAGGATAACCAATCACAATTTGCAGGACATGCAGAAACGTGGTTCTTTTTTCCGGAATAGTGAGTTTATGTCTGCGTAAAGAAGTCCACGCAGGAGATCACACTTTTGCAGTGGCTAATACCAGCGAAGGCAGGAAGCTTATTATCCACTGTTTGCAGGGTAGTGATACTGTACCTGAAACTTGAATGTCAATGATTACTCTTAGCAGGTAGTACCACATTTATTTTGAGATACTCGGAGTGTCTTTTAGACACCTTTTTTCAAAATGACACCCCGTAATTTCTCTAAACTGAATGTGATGAAGATCATGGAGATTGTTTCATGGTTTTGAGCAATACTGCGAAATATACTGTATGTGGAGTGAGACACCATGTTTTGGAATTCAAGATTGTACGACTGTTATTTGCCGTCATGCTTTGTAAGCCTTTCACTATAGGTTTTTATATTGCCTGAGTTTCGTTCCTGTATTTCAAATTTTGATTGGATATTTATAAAAAAATGTATGAATTTTATTTTATATTGGCACACTGTTTCAATAAATTTATCAATTTTTACTTAAATTTCATGATTCTTTTCTGTCATTGTAATGTTAATATTTTAATTTCTGCTTTATTTTCATGAAAATTACATATTTAGTTCTACTTTTACTGTCATGTTATAACTGTAATTAAACAAACACTGATTAATTAGCATTTCTATAATTCTTTGTTATTGTATGTAAATTGATAAATGAGACTCGCTGGTTGTGGTATACATACATTTCTGTTTAGATGGGGAAAATATAAACAGGATTGCAGGTGTGCTAATACAGGTATGCCCCAGGAGATAAACATTGGACAATATGACGGTAGTACAGCTGTACCAATTATATGTTCGCAAGGTTAAGCTGTTGGGTGGTGTAGCTTCCCTGATGGGTTTGTTGAGATGGTAATTACTCGATGACATATATTGTACTGGACAAAATATCTGATATTCTCCCGTCAACATTAATTAACCACATGCTTCTACCTGAAGTGCTTGTATAATTGACTATTGGCTGGTTTCCCATAATGCTGCAGCGGTGACGTGCGTGGGCTGCCAGAGAGCCCGTAGCCTTGGAACAGCCTGCCTCCGTAGTACCTTCGACCTCTGGTATCGCTATCTAATACATTCTGCATCAATAATTACAGTGATTGTGAGAGCCGTGTGGCATTGTGTGAGAACACGCTGTAGGCTTCCGTGTGTGTGTGTGTGTGTAAATGGACTGGGCAAGAAGCTAGCTGCATTAGAAATTCACACAATTATTAGTGGGCTCGAATAACGCTGCTCCATTCTTTCCCTGCTGCATTATAAGCCGGATTTCTACTGAAGCATTCTGTCATCGCTCGCTCGGACTGCATGTGTTCGTGGGTGGGTCAACTGGACATCAGTATCCCCATGCTATAATGGTATGTGTACGCCAGCGAACCACTGCGCCTCGATCCATCCGTCTGTATACATGTAACCCATGCTGGTCAGTGAATGTCGAGTGATGGCCTGTAGTATAGGCTCTGTTTGATCATTGATTGGGACCGCAGACAGGACTGACGTAGGCACAAGTATTTCTGTCTAATGTTATTAGGCGAGTGGACAGTGCCCAGACTCAACACGGCCAGCCCAGAAACATCGTCTGATTATTAGGTAAGTCCAGGCCGCCAATGTTTACGCTGGTTCTCCGCTCTTTCCTAGCTATTTTTCTGCTGTCTTTGATATCGCCCGAGGTATAACTGATTTAGTTTGACAAACAGGCATAATCTATCACTGTTTATGCAGTTCAGTTCAATGTGCCAGGTTACATGTAGTTGACACAAAATGTTTTCATTGTTGTTTTTAAATACATAGCATTTTTATACATATTGTTGATTACTTATGGAGGTAATATACATTTAAACTTTCCATGTTGATGACTCATCAAATTGTTTGATGTTCAAACATCATGGAATGTTTCAATTGTTTAATACATACATACAGGGCTAATTAACCCATCCTCAGTAGTCAGGGTTAAGGCTATCCTGGCATGAATTCGCTTAGATAGGCTCCAAGATCCCAGTAACCCTGGGACATGTGGTGTGTGAGTTGTGTTCTTGAAAAATGTTGCTGTAAATTTCAGCCAATCAACAGCGAAGCAAGAAAGTTTTACTGACCAATCATATATCTTGTTTTAAGTGACTGGCATGTGATCATATGAAAATATCCCATGTTCACTGATAAAGCTTTCGATTGGACTCCTTGAGCAGTTCTGTTTATCTTGCCGACCCCCCTTTTTTTTGGTAAAATTGGGTGCTATGTTATCCACTACCCAAGTTTTCGCCTTGGCTTATAATAGAAAATTATAATATAACAGAAAATCATGTAACTGTCATTTTCCATTATTTCCTGTCCACTTTCATTGCTAATCAGTGCTTTTCAGCTTTTCAGCATTTTAGGACTTCCACATGAAAAAGAAAACTGTTTTGCCAACATCCAAAAAGAAAGAAGGAATTCTTGGATATTGAAATGAGAAAAATGACGCCATTGAAAGCTGCGATATTTAATCAAATCTAACATTTGACATGGAAATCGTTGTACAAGAGAATTCAATCAGAAATATGAACTCTTCCTCTCCAGTCTGTGACAGTTTTAATGCATCGATTTACAGAAATAATAATGGGAAGCGATGCATTGAAATTGTTCTGTCAAATTGATACCACTACTGCTGGGTAGTAAAAAGTAATGTCATTTTTAACCAGAAACAATCCCACTAGGCTAGAGCAGTAAACATGCATTCATATACATGTACATGTATCATATAGCGTGGATATTATCAGTCTGCGACAGCTGTGATCACATGATACTTTGTGACAGTGACCCCAGAGATATCTTATTACACGTTCAGGTGACTTTATTATGTGCAGTCGGTGTTGCTGTTTCAGTGGGTTTTCCATATGTCATGTACTTCTGTATTCGCTTTTGTTCTCAGTCTTATACATTGTATGTACGGTGAACCCTGTGTAAACTGACCCTGCTTGGGACCAGACTATAGTGTCAGCTGTGACAGGGTTCTGGTTTATCAAGGTTCAAAATACTTTGAATTCAAGTATTGGGACTATGGATAATGCCAGGATTTAGAGGTTGGTCGGTTCACACAGGTGTCGGGATGCACAGGTTTCAATGTACACGTATACATGCAGACCTACCAAGTGTGAGCGTTGATGGAATTTGAACATTTGCGTCAATTGTCAATTCTCTTACATCTTCTAGAGTAAATAGTGGCACATGTGAACATTATTATAAAAATGTCAGCATTTCTCAATAAATTGGAATGTAGGACTCGGACACTTGGCAGATCTGTAAATGTGTAAACATCCAATACCCAGAAAAATGCTACTGTAAAACCTGTGTATACTGACCATGAGTTGGACCACTCCATTATGTCCGTTTTGACAGGGTTCTGGTTTATCAAGGTTAAAAATACTTTAAATTTAAGTATCGAGACAATGGGTACACGTAGTGTCGGTATTCAGAGGTTGGTCAGTTTAACCAGGTTTCAGTATTTACAGGTTTCACTGTGACACTTTCTTGGATTCTGAAGCTTAGTGTTTCTGACTTGATGGATCTAGTTTGATAATATTCATGAGTGTGATGGACTATAATTGGGGTATACAGATGCATTGTATGACCTACTTTGTATACATTGTGCCGTGATTATGTGCATGTGACACTAGTTACATTTGTATCCTTCAATTTTTTCCAGAATGTTAATTTGAAGAAATTTGATAAACTGTTGCATTTTATACCTTGAAATTTTTTTACTCGAGTAAATTGAAATTTGAATATTGTGTCCGATTTTGCAGGGCACTGTTCATGTACATATGTTTTTACCACATCTTACAATTTTGTAGACAATAACTTCTAAAGAAATATATTTGGTTTTCATAGAGAATTTTTGTATTATGGTAGATTAAATGATAACAATGTATTTAGGTACACCGATACAGTTTTCATTTCTTCAGCGGGGAGTTCAAATTTTAAATAATTTACTTGTTACTGACTAGCTGAATTAGCAAATATGTTTGCAGATATCAGCTCTAATTTTAATTGGCACACATTTAATTATGTGCCCTGTTATGGGGTTATTCACTTTTCTAATCAAATTTAATTAGCCAGATTTTAATAATAGCTCTATACATAATCCATCCATCTCTAATTGTTATCTACAACACTGCATATTTTTTTTCAGGATGTCATCCCAATTTGTAGTTCATGCAGTGTGGTCCAAATTATAGAAACTGCACACCACACCAATATGGCTGGCTTTCTATTTAATTGCAAAATATATACATGTATGTGTATAATTATAACCAAGAACTCTGTTCAATGGTTTTGATGTTGATAAATGATTTGGGCTGTCAGCCCACTAGTTAACCTGAGCTTAGATATGGTACTATAATATTCTATGTATTTAGCAATGTTAATTTATGTTCAGCTCATATTGATTTCTGTTTCAATTATTAATTTTTGCTCTTGATTATATGATTAAATGCTCAGCGTAATAATATTAAGGGCAGGATTTATAATATAAATGGCCGAGATTCAGTATCGCGGACGCTAATCTAGCTGGTCGACTGCTCCGGCTATCAGCTATCAGAGCATTGCGTCACAGCACTATGCATGCTTTGTGGCTTGAATATGTGTAGCATAACTGGCCGACTACGTAATGGCTATTGAACCGATGTGGGAGGAAGGTGGTGTTTGTGCATGCTTGTAGAGTAGCTGAATAGAACATCGGTCGTCGTTGGCCTCAATGCAGTATTACTGTGCTTTACTCGAGCTCAACTCTCAACCAGGGAGATTGCGTTGGCGGGAGGTAATATTATAATGTATGGTGCAGATTTGAGCCTGCCCCCGCTCTAGAATAGAACGCTGCCACAGACTGATACATTTATAAGTGATTACGGCTGGCAGATCTTGTCTTCCTTATCCATGGTAAAAAGGCTGTGATGAAATTTGATTAGCTGGAAGCAGACCTGTGCCAGTTGTATGTCAGGGTAACGTAGGTTTGCTGCATGCCAGGATAAGCGTTTGCTCCAAATTACATTAGCTGCAGGCTGATTGTTCTGTTGCCTCTCCTGTGTATGGCTATTGATTCTGCCCTCTGCCAAAGCAGGACATTGTAAGGGCATGCGGCAGCCAGCCGTGGCTTGCCCTCGCCGTGATGCCAGGCTAGGAAGCAAATAACTAATCTTCTTTTCTGACTGCTTCTCCTCATTTCTCTACTCCACAGAGCCAGTCAATGGGCATGGGGCGTCGGGCGACGACGGAATGAATACTGCTGGCAGAAGGCAGAATGATGCCGTGAACGAAGTCAAGGAACACTTGGACGCTTTATCTCTCTCCTCTTCCCACGGCAGTAGTACGGGCAGCCCCGGTATCAGGGTGGATGACACGCACCTAAGGAGCAGTCCAGCCGCTACTATACTACGACCAAGATCAGGCAAGGAATACCACAGGATAGATCGCCGGCGGCTCACTGGCGACCATAGTCAAAGCTCTAGCCCCTCCCCTCATTCGCCCTCGAATGCCTCCATTTTCACGTTTGATCCTCCTAGTTCCCCATCTGTGCGTAGTATCATCAGTCGAGAAACGGAATCACCTGCGGGATCCCCGTCATACATGAGGTCGGCATATCCATATCATTCCTACGTAAACATTGGTAAGGGGGCCGATAATCGGCTGATAGAGACGCGACCTAATTTATATGTGAATGTGGACATGACGCCCCCGAGTTCACCATTTCGTCGCACCCATTTACCTCTAGAACAAATTGACCCTCAGTTGAATTATGCAGAAATTGATTTGTCTCAAAACGCATCTGACAGGTCTAGAAAGACCAAAAAGACGGTACAGAAAGCTGCAACGATAGAATATGCCATGATTGACATGGTGGCTACAGCAGCAGTGTCAAAAACACGCAAAGAACATGCGGCTTCAAGGGAGGACAGTTTACGACGATCGGCCCGGAAATTCTCCGCGCCTGCATCTGTGATCGCAAAAGAGCGAAGGACACTCGGCGGAGGATCATTTCTCGGCGGGGGATCGTTCCGTGAAAAGGAGCGGGATCGAAAATTAAGTACGAGTTCCGTAGATTCCAACGGTTGACAACCTGCATCATTTTATTCATAATTTTTTTTTACCACTTAAAATGGAGGAATAATAAGACAAGTAGAAAACATGCACTGCCACCTTCTCCACGGCAGCTGTTGTTGTTGTTAACTTGATGATGCTGCCATCATTTGATACGAAAAATTTATTGCATACAGAGTTCATCGCCATGTAGTTATCATCTCGCAAAGGTGCTGTCTTTATTCATGACCTAAGTGATACAATATGATGTCTCATTTCGGAGAGACCTTCAAAGGTTGTGCATAAGCCAAAATCAATTCACTTCAAAAACCTCACACCCCTTATTGTTCTCTGTGGACTGGTCCAGTTCTGTCTTCGGATAATCCATTGTGTTAGTTTCAGGGTGTGGAGGTATACCAGACAGCAGGGTACGAGGTAAACAAATGCCCAGAACAGACTTGTATATACATATTTTTATCAGTATATATCTGTGTATGTGTGTTGTGCACATGGATATACAAGGATTGTTTTCCCTTAATTGTTTGGTTTCTTTTTCACATGTGGAAGTGCATTGATATGCATGTGTGTTTACTGTGTATGTTGTTCCCTGATGTGACGGAATGAGAGACTACTTTCATACATTTCCAGATGACTAACAAAGTTCAAGAAAGACCTGTATTTTTGGTAAAATGCAATCATGTTCATTAAGTCACAGTGAAATTCCCATCAACTCATTTCACTGGTTAAAATTGATTCCAATTTGGTAAAATTCCATTTTTCTTCCTTCAATTAATTTATACAGTTGTTCTTTCGCTAATATGTTGGAGTTGGCGATTATACCGCCACTACCCTCTCAAATGCTTCAGGGTCCCAAACTTTGTACAGAACATCAGCATTAAGCATTAGTAGATTGTCACCAACTTAGAAGATATAAATATGTATCTATTCAACCAGGGGCTCGTACAACTCAAATTTCATATCGTTTCCGGATTTGGGGGTATTAAAGACCCCAAAATTCAGTCAAAACTTATGCATGTTTTTGCATTCAAGATAATGCTAAATTCTTATGAAATATACACTCGTATTTGAAGTTTTCTTTCGACTCGTTCTGGGGCCAGATGGTTTCTGTATCATATTTATATGGTTGGAGGTTGTTGCAAATTTTTGGGCACTAATGTTCCTCGCAGCAGTGAAACTTTGCACAGCATCTAGGCAGAATATTCTATCATGATTTCAGTATTCAGTAATTTGCATTAAATTGCCAAAAAAAAAAGCCAATTTTACATTTTTTTGATGTCATAGTAACCAGTCCATATGGAAATGTGGCAGGTTTAATGTCATTGTTCTCGAAAATGTCCGGAATATTGTCTGCAAATTTTAAAATCGACATGGAACAGTCCTGTGTTAATGCTCTGGAAATCTGTCCTCTCATTGAGCCTGCATTAGCCCACATTTCAACAAAACTATCGTGGTACAGGCCTATGCTGCAAGGAGAAATGGTAACCCAGTTCACCTCCTGAGGTTACCTGGAGTCACTCTATGGAGATCTGGGGGTGTCACCCAAGACACTTGGGATTTATTGAAGTAAATACAGATAAACTTGGGTATATGGTAACCTTTATGTGTTCCTGGACAAAATTCCATCACAGCTCCGATACTATATAGTAGGCTGTAAATGGGGAAGTTGTTTTGCTGCATGTATGCTGGGTTGCTTTCACCACAGGCAGGTTGGAGTCGAGAGTACATGCCACCAGAGAAGGCGGAAACAGAGTTAAGAGAGAGTGGCCAGATCTCGGTGATTACTTGATAATTTCTTACCAACATGGCACAAGTCTCAGAAATACCCATGAAAGTGTCCATGTGAAAAGGCAATGTTCACGCGTCTTGTTTTGTGTGCTTTTTCAAGTAGTTTCTTATCGATTGCATGAGACGTGATTGGTCGATTTACCCGAGAAACTCCCTCAAAAACACAAACAGATGAAGTGAGATCATCTATATTTTTGTGGTAGATTGATGTATGTAGAGATCTGGCCACTCGCCCTCAACTCCTCTCTCTGTATATTTACAATATGGCTGCATCTATACTCTCGACTCCAAGTAACCTGTGCTTTCGCTGAGGGCAGTCATTCTTATTATTCCCTGTCTTCATACTTGGACATGGACAGCACTTTTGTTATCTGTGTCACTTGTTTTCTCCACTGCCCAGACTGTCAGTCCGACCTTGATCCATAGGTTTATTATAAATACCAAGACATTATAGAATGTGCTTTACAACTTTACTCCTCTCAACGTCATTCTACATGTGTTATGACAATGTTAACCTTATAACCGTACATGAATGTGAAATTTTTTTAAAAGAACGCCTGCAAAAAATAATACTTATTTCAAACCTCACCCACTTGCCTTATGATATTCTGTGTTTAGTAGGACTGTCCAGCTCACTATTGGTGATGTAGTTGGTCATATAACTCCTCAATGTTAAATGCATCCAGGGAAGCAAAATACCTTGGGCTCGAAATCTGAGAATTTCTACCTTGTTGTGGATGCCATCTTTATCAGATTGTCTATATAAAATACGAATGGATTGAGAATGGAACCCGGATCGAGTGCCATCATCTGCGATCCAAATTTACATGCAACCCTGGGAAAATATTGTCAGCAAACCTGGCAGTATAGAAGTTCTCGGATTTTGTGCCCAAATTATTTTACTCCGTTGCATGAAACATTGAGGAGTTACACAACCAACTACATCACCAATAGTGACCATGATAGCCGTACTAAGCACAGAATATCATAAGGTAAGTGGGTGAGGTTTGAAATAAGTATTTATTGCAGACGTCGTTTTAAATATTTTTCACATTCATGTACGGTCTTATAAGGCTATGGCAATGTATACTAAAAACATTTCTTTTAGTTCTTGATCAGTTACCAAAGAGATATAGATATATATATATATATATGTATATTAACGTAGTAATGTAACTTGTTGAAATACATGTGAATCTGATATTTATCGACAAGATGTGGTTGTAACTTCGTGGTAACGGTTCCACGAGGGACAATCAAACTTATGCACACATTGGGCTTCTCGACACCAAGACAATCCGTTTTCATACATTGCTGTATATGCTGCACTATTAAACATATCAAATGTTAATTAATTAAAAAATTAATTAGGTCAGACCTACATGTACATTTGCCAATATTGAACCTCTCAAGCAAGAATGTCTAGGCTTCAGTATGTTCAACTGGAATTTTTAAACAAAGCAGGGCCATCTAAGTATATGGTTGTGCAACTTAACAATTTATAGACACTGGTCATGTTTAGTTTAGGGGCCTGCTCATTTATGGGTCGTTTAGTTAGGAGACTGGTCATTTGTGCCAATCAGGAAGTTTGTGTGTGATTAATTATGACCATCCATGATATTTATACAGTTTGACCATGCCTATGATATTTTGGTGAGAATTATAATTATAGAATGCATAACTCTGCCATTAATTGACACTGCCAGCTCTATTCACTTTGATCCCTGATTCATGATGACCAGTCCCTTAGCCAATCATACTTGTAAACACGTGGACATGCAGACCAGTTTTGTACATCAGTTTCATCCATCAATTTTTGTACATCAATTTAGCTTCCATTGGAATAGGGTGAAAACATGTCCCATTAAGTGACTACAGTCTCCTATATGTCCATAATTGAAAAAAACCCAGTGATGTACTCTATCGTTTTGTTTGTCTTCTTCGTACCATGGTCTGAGATTTGCTTTTCAATGGTAGACGTTACACGAAATCTTTGTCAAAACTCCAGTGTGTTGCGTGTGTGTAGTCCTGAAACTGTCCCCAATAGCATCTACTTGTTCTAGTGAAGTAGGGGTAAGTCCTAGGGTCGTCAAACTAGTCTGGATAAGTCCTAGTGTCCCCAAAGTCAGTCTGGGCAAGTCCTAGGGTCCCCAAACTCGGTCTGGGCAAGTCCTAGGGTCTCCAAACTCAGTCTGGATAAGTCATAGGGTCCCCAAACTCAATCTGAGTAAATTCTAAGGTCCCCAAACTCAGTCTGGGCAAGACCAATAGTACCCAAACTCCATCTGGGCAAGTTCTAGGGTCTCTAAAGTCCATTGGATAAGTCCTAGTGTCTCCAAACTCAGTCTGGGCAAGTCCTAGGGTGTCCAAACTAGTCTGGGTAAAGTCCTAGGGTCTGCAAACTCGGTCTGAGTAAGTCCTAGAGTCCCCAAACTCAGTCTGGGTAAGTCTTAGGCGGCATTTTAGTGCTGTCCTGTTATTAGTTGCTAATATCCTCTTATCTAGCAGAGACTAAATATTTGATCTCGCCCCAGGCTTGACATACCAGTATGGTACAATCTGTTTGGCGTGGCACACAATCCCGTAATCAGCTGTATCGTTTGTTATGGCTTATCAGTTTTTTTCTGTGTTCAGTAATGCATTGAGTACAGATGCATACAGAAACCTGTATCCAGTTCTTGAATGCATCAATTAATCAATGATGTCCCTGTATGGATTGAGGACAAAGCCGTGTTTATATTATGGTTATATTGGCAAAGGGATTAGCTGTTCGCATTTCTCAGTTTTCTCTTCTTTCATTTGTTCTTTTTTTCCTTTTCTTCATAATTCCTTCCTTTCTGGTCGTGTGTGCGTAACACAACACTTGTACTCTTGTATTGGTTAATGTTTCCATGCAGTTTGAGTGGCGATCTCCACAATGCACTCCTCCCTCTCTGTGCGACTCGACTCGTTGGTAGTGGAGCCATAGTGGCATTATTTGCTCTGGATATGAACTGAATTGGGCAAGCCAATCTTGTACACATCAGCCGTCGTCGCAAAGTCCTCCTATATTTCCTCTTATATGCATATGGCGGGGAGATAGGGAAAATTGCAGGTAATCAATAAATTTTCTTTCCAATTGATCTGTGGGCAAGCAGACTAAGAGAACGGTATTGATACAGTCCAGGGTAACCTCAATCGTAACGGTGTTCTCTTAATGTTCTCCGCATAACCATACCCAAACATTTTACTTGGGCCTGGAGCTCTGCTTTCTTCATAGCCTTTCTACAGTCTGCTTTCCGGGATCAGAGGTTGCTGACAAGCAGCATACCCTTGTCTTTGCCTGTAATAGACCCCGTAGAAATAATCACATCTTATTCATTGACAATAAAACCTTATGACTCAGTCCTCTCATCATAATTTGCTTCACTGGGTTCGCAAATTATTGGCTCGTTTCCAAGATTCTCTACACCAGAGGGAGCCGATCCGTCCACATACCAAAGCTCTTGCTGCCTGCATGGACATTGTGCTACATCAAATATTTATAACGCCCAGTTTTATTTTAATAAAACCTTAGCAAACTAGTTGCCCATCGGACAGCAATAAATTCATACTCTCATATTTTTTCAAGGAAAGATTTGTGACCGTTTGATCATCGGCATATTAAAAGCGTGTGGATGGAATTGTGTAATGCAGTTAGAATTATTACGTAATCTTATGACCATCGGTCGGGATTGATTAGAAACAGTGGCTATTAATATTTCACAATCAGCTCCCATTCTGCAGTATCAATTAACATGGCTTTTTACATGTAAATGACAGTGAATATATATGGTTGTGCTTTTCTATATTTCTGAGGAGTACTGTTCAATGAATGCTTGCATGTATCTTCGGCCCCACTTGGTTTCAATGAAGTATCAGCCCTGCAAATATACATGTGCGATTTGGCGGATATTTCGGTCTGCATTTTGCACGTTATTGAGAAAACAAGGAAGAGCCTGTCTATGCACTGACCCGTGAGCTGATCAGCTACTGGTTCGTATAATTTCACTTTGCCCTATCTTTCAACACAGGAGAATATTTTGGACATCATTTCATACATATGTACTATATTTCCCCAGTATTCAAAGAAAGTGTCATTATGCTTTAATAGAGTAATGTAGAATTTGGCAAATATTACATGAAAATATGCCAGCTGTCACCAGTTAAAATTATTATCATGGGTTAGTGAACAGATAGGGCAAAGTGAAATTATACGAACAAGTAGCTGATCAGCTGTAGTCATGGGTCAGATAGGCTCTTCTTTGTTCTCTCAATAATGTGCAAAAGGTGGATTCATAGTTTTTGCCACTATGATCTGCAAGGCGAGGATGGTCTTTTCAAGTTGCTCATGTACTTGAAGAGATGAGAATGAATTGGTCAGCCTGAACACAATACCATGGCTGACCTGAATCAAATAAGTATTTTTATATGGTTGCAACTCCATGAATCTCTACTAGCATACTTTCGCATTTTTCGTTTGCAGTTTCATGTTTCGTTTGATGTTAGTAGTAGATAAATGGGTGTGTTTGTTTAATGTGTGGCAGATCTGATTTTTGGGTCTCGCTCGATTACCCCAGCAGATCTGATTTTTGGGTCTCGCTCGATTACCCCAGCAGCTTTTCACTGTTCACTGAGTTTGACTGTTCGTATGAAGTAATACTCCAAACTATTTAATAATTCAATCACAGCAACTGCATTTGTGAGCCTTTAAATTTGACAGTGATCAAATTGATTAGAACATGGTGGTATGACAACATTTCTCAATAAAACAATCAGGTAGACCGGTCAGAATCAGACTCGGGATCTGGGGTTGATTGGATTATTTGAACATTTCGGGAATGAGGGAAGAGCGAGGTTCATGTCTAATTTGTAGCAACAGAATGTTTTTTGACTTTGAATATGGTGAGGCAGAAATAAAGACCGGTCAAGGAAATAATGCTCAGCCATAAATAAGTGATTGGTGCCACATGGTTTGTTGGTCAGATGTTGCCACCTTGGAAAGTCTTCCTAGAAGGTTTTACAGCGAACCTCTCAACACCCTTAGACATCAATACATTTTTTACCGCTCTGTCACTCCCTTCCTCCCATCTTCTTATCCTCTATGCTCATATACCCACTTGTGTCACTATGTCCCTTACTGTCCTTATTCCACCTCTGATTCAAACCGCTTGATATTGACCACTACATGTGCTTTATCTGTGTTATCCAATCATTTTACTGTAATGCTTGGTTCATCTCACATTCCTCTCCCCAACACTGATTGGTTGATACATGTAGCTGAACACATGATACTGCAGACAAAAATACGAACTGATAAATCCGTAGTCTGGGTTTGAAATCGGTTAAACGTTCTTTGTCCCGCCTGAGGTCATCAGCCTTGCGCCAATAGCGATTGAACTCCACCGCCATCCGCCCTCAAGGAACATTTGACATATCATTAAAGGGCGGTTAGAACCGCAGAAAAATGCGGATTTAGGACTATCCCTTCGATTTCAGTAAGCGAAGTAAACAACATCCGAAATGCCATTAATGGAGTCAATTACAATTGGTCCTTGGGTATTGGTGGCCAATAGGTGAATATTTGATAGTATGAATCGGCGGGGAATGCAGGAAAGTAAGGTACGTTGTGAGGCAAGCTGGTATATGAGCATACTTATTCCCCTTCTCTAAATTTTAAGGATCTTCACCTCGTTTCTTAGAAACTGCTCTGAAGATATTGACTGCCATTCAGAGATGCTTGTCATGTTTTTCTACTGGAGTGCTGCCGTGAGTGGTCTGTCCCACAGTCACTCTGTACACATATATTGATTGGGTGTTATACACCTGAGTCACTGTAACCTGTAGTGCTGTTTTATGTGCTGTGCGTAAGTGACAGGTGTGGGTTATCGTGACCTCGAATACGATACCGCATTAACGAGAACTTCTCAGTAAGCAGTTTGAACCATGTTCAATGAGAGCTTAAGCTCATTTGTAATTTAGCGATGGGAGTTGTCTGGGTGTGATTGTCTATTTTCCTGGCTAGGTTCCACCAATTGTTGTAAACATTACATGTATATCGTTGAATACATTGGACATCTGCCAATTCATTTACCGTATTGAACAATTCAGCAAATGATGTGAATTATTAAGTTTGGTAGATGGAATAAACAGACAGCTACTGGTATCAAGATGAAATTGAGTTTTGAGCCAGTGCTCGCCTGTCAATATAATGGTATTGAGGTGAAGTCGGGGTCTTAGCCAGTGCTCGCCTGTCACAATATTATAATGGTATTGAGATGAAGTCTGGGTCTTAGACAGTGCTCGCCTGTCACAATATTATAATGATATTGAGGTGAAGTCTGGGTCTTAGACAGTGCTCGCCTGTCACAATATTATAATGATATTGAGGTGAAGTCGGGGTCTTAGCCAGTGCTTGCCTGTCACTATATTATAATGGTATTGAGATGAAGTCTGGGTCTTAGCCAGTGCTTGCCTGTCACAATATTATAATGATATTGAGGTGAAGTCGGGGTCTTAGCCAGTGCTTGCCTGTCACAATATTATAATGATATTGAGATGAAGTCTGGGTCTTAGCCAGTGCTTGCCTGTCACAATATTATAATGATATTGAGGTGAAGTCGGGGTCTTAGCCAGTGCTTGCCTGTCACTATATTATAATGGTATTGAGATGAAGTCTGGGTCTTAGCCAGTGCTTGCCTGTCACAATATTATAATGATATTGAGGTGAAGTCTGGGTCTTAGACAGTGCTCGCCTGTCACAATATTATAATGATATTGAGGTGAAGTCGGGGTCTTAGCCAGTGCTTGCCTGTCACTATATTATAATGGTATTGAGATGAAGTCTGGGTCTTAGCCAGTGCTTGCCTGTCACAATATTATAATGATATTGAGGTGAAGTCTGGGTCTTAGCCAGTGCTCGCTTGTCACAATATTATAATGATATTGAGGTGAAGTCTGGGTCTTAGACAGTGCTCGCCTGTCACAATATTATAATGATATTGAGGTGAAGTCGGGGTCTTAGCCAGTGCTCACCTGTCACTATAAATGTAATGGTATTGAGATGAAGTCTGGGTCTTAGCCAGTGCTCGCCTGTCACTATAAATATAATGGTATTGAGATGAAGTCTGGGTCTTGGGCAGTGCTCACCTGTGGTATTGAGATGAAGTCTGGGTCTTAGCCAGTGCTCACCTGTAACTATAAATATAATGGTATTGAGATGAAGTCTGGGTCTTAGCCAGTGCTCACCTGTGGTATTGAGATGAAGTCTGGGTCTTAGCCAGTGCTCGCCTGTCACAATATTATAATGATATTGAGGTGAAGTCGGGGTCTCGGCCAGTGCTCGCCTGTCACAATATTACATTTTCCACATTTAGATTACATTTGTTTGTTTTGTTTGCTTTTATCATTGTTTTCATTGTTTATTTGTTGTTTATTACATTGGTCAGTCAGTATTTATCAGATTTTATCTCGTTAAATCTCTTCACTTTTGCTAAGAGGGTTTTTCATAGTATATGAGGTATGACCCTCTGCTCTGACTAATTTCGCTAGTCATTGTGACCAGAAGGTGCATCATGGTCTGTCGGGCTGAATCATGATGACACCATTGTCTGTATAGGTCTGAATCACAATCATCTTCTCAATATTACTCACAATCTACTTACATGTAGTTGCATAGAACAAATTTCTATTTCTCAATTAACATTCAACTGGCCAAGAAAATCCTGCTTGGGCGAGAGTTATCTTAGTGAAAGGCAGTACATGTATTCCACAGGGATGAAAAAGTGAAGTTGATCTTCTATGTTGACAATATTAGTTCCACTTTGAGAAGAACATGTTTTTAATGGGGTTCGCCTGCCCGAAATTACGCCAACTGGCTATGTGTACCAAGAGGTAAATGGCGCATGCCCATGTCGTTTTTCTGGACGTCACAAAGACAACATCATAATGTAACGACGTTATAATTGTTCTTTTTGTGACGCCAAGTCATCTTTACCTGTTGGAGCGCTAGCGCCACCTAGTATGGCTGGCGATCCCCATTATCCGGTTTTATTATTAATTATCTGGAGCAGATTGGTATGTACAAATAGAATAATTAGTCGATGACTAATCATAGACTGAACACCTTTGCACATTATTGAAAGAACAAAGAAAAGCCTGTCTGTGCAGTGATCCATTTCTTCAGCTACTGATTTGTATAATTTCACTTTTTCCAGATAACCCAGGAGAATATTATAACCCAGGAGAATATTATAACCCAGGAGAATATTTTTAACTGGTGATAGCTGATATATTTTCATGTAAAATTTGCCAAATTATACGTTATTCTAAGCATAACAGCATTTCCTTTAAATAGTGAGAAAATATAGTACATATGTATCAAGTTATGTCGGTCACCAGTTCAAAATATTTTCCTGGGTTAATAGATAGGGCAAAGTGAAATTATATGAAACAGTAGCTGATCAGCTGAAGCCACGGGTCACTGCACAGACACGCTCTTCCCTGCTCTCTCAATAATGCGCAAAAGGCAGATTGATATATAATCAAGGACTGAACATCTTTGCAAGATTCATGTCAGCTTGACCAGTAAAGAGCGCAACTCTCTAGAAATGAAGGTAAAAAAGGTCATTTATGCTTAATAACTTCTTTCAGATTTGTCATGTGTCTTCAAAAACATAACGGTGCATGTTGATTAAATGTATGTTGTTTCAATGAAAAATCAATGCTAAGTTATGTAAAACTTTGAAGAATGATGACCGGATGATTGTCACTTTGGAGAATTTAGGGTGGTAAACAATGAAGTTATTAAACAAGAACAGTCTTTTTTACCTCCATTTCTAGAGAGGTTTGCCCTAACCTGTTTGCTTCAGAAGAAATGTTCTATTCTTACTGACATGTCAATCTTAATACCATTTTATTATGCAGTTGATAAAAGAGGATTTGTGTTATATCTGAATAGACTGCATTTTGCGGGTCTGGCAAGAGTCGCATCAAGTCTTTCTCATTAACCAAACCCTTTTGTTAGCTATCTAACAAGCTATGGCTTCCTTACCCCAGTCATTGAGGTCATGCTTAAGTCACGCGAACTCTTGTTTGGTAAAGCAGCCAAAATCTATCCAATCATATCAAAGCTTGAAAAATCAAGAAAGTGAATCTGCATTGACAGAAACTGTTGCAGTTCATCAGTGGATTTATTAATAATGATTAATAATTAATGGGCCCAGCCATGACTGTCTTATTGTATACAATGGTAATACTGTAATTGGGGCTCGTAAAATATTATTATTACTTGGATTTTGTACTGTGTGCTTTCATACACGTATGGCATGTACAGACAATTTCTATATTTATAAAGACTCAAATTGCTAGAATATAATATTCCCAAATCTGTTGTGAAATTTGACAATGTCGCTAAATCTGGGGGATATAGTTGGTGTGTGTGTGAAAGTATTTGTACCACACCTGAAGTTGCCAAAGAAAAAATGTTGTGATTTTTTATTTACATGTAAATGGAGAGCATATCTGTTATAATGTGTTACATGGTCTTGTACAGAAGGGCTACATGTATCTCTCTATCTCTTTGAGGATTTATATGTGTATTGTATCGTCATATCATATCTTTATGTTAAAGCCTCTTAGTTTGTGCGCTGTGCTGATATGATTTTTATACAGCTGATGTGCTGCATTACACACTATAATTGTAAGATTTATTTTGTTTTTGATAATCTTGTTGATTAAATATAATGCAGATTAAACTACTATATGGCTACAGTGCATCAGATTTAGTATATATAGGATTTGTGCTCATCTTTTCACTAATGCAGTGCTGCATGTATCTCACCTGTGTATAGGGTGTTAAACACAAACTATGGTCAACTCATGTTCTGTAAATTGATATGGGGAACCAGGCTCTGTCAGTGACACAGGTTTCCTGACAGCCAGACTGGATTTAAGTGAACTACACTGTTACACCATGATCTGATGTTCTGTACAGCGACTGGAGAGTCTGTATAGCATCATCTGATGTTCTGTACAGTGACACGATGATCTAATTGTTCCATACAGTAATATAATTTGATACTCTACAGTGTGGCAGCGATCTGATGTTCTGTACAGTGACACTGTGATCTGATTTTCTCGTACAGTATAACATGATTTGGTACTCTGTACTGTTACACAGTGATCTGGTCTTCTGTACAGTGATCTGGTCTTCTGTACAGTGATCTAGTCTTTTGTACAATGATCTAGAAACAAGGCGACACCTGAAAGTGACCTGGTAAGCTGATGCTCTCCACATCACTTACAATGAGCGATACAGTAAGCTGGTCTTCTGTATGATGATGAAGTAAGCTAGTGTTCTTTACAGTGAGAGTGAGCTGTAGTATTCTGCACAATCATGTAGTAAATCTGTGTGTATACAGTGATACCATGGCCTGGCAATCTGTACAGTGATACAGAAATATTATGTACTCTACAGTGATGCTAAGCTAATGTTCTGTATACAGTGATACCATAATCTTGCATTACTTCTGTACAGTGGTACAGAAATCTGGCGTATTATACAGTGATGCTAAGCTGATGTTCTGTGTACAGTGATACCATGGTCTGGTATTCTCTATAGTGATACAAAAATCTGATGTACTATACAGTAATGCTAAGCTGATGTTCTGTGTACAGTGATACCATAATCTTGCATTACTTCTGTACAGTGGTACAGAAATCTGGCGTATTATACAGTGATGCTAAGCTGATGTTCTGTACAGGTTTGGGTTTTATGGTAAACGTCCGCATTCAAAGCCTGACCAACACTTGACCATTTGGTCATATTAACAGAATAAACATAACATAGTAAATAGCACTAATTTCATGGTCTTGTTTTATTTCTTTCATCTCGGTTTTCACAGTAAGTGACTGGTGAGTATTGGAGGCGAAGACTTTACATAAAGCTATAATACTGTGCTCCAATAGCTGGAAAAATATGGCAGACTGATGTAGTTCTTGGTGGATTGAACTAAACCTGTTAAAATAGATGTTCGTTCTCTCTCCATGAAGAAGTAAAGATGCAATTCTACAAGTTTCAGAAGTTCTGGGTATTGACTTGGGGGGGGGAGGTGTTGTGCACCCTCCAGGTCATGGGGTGTCGCTGCGCACATTTAAGAGCCTCGGTTTCTCTGACAGCTTGTCGTAAGAGGTGGCTAAGTAGGGCACTCGTGGGGTTCTGGATGTAAAGAGGAAAAGATTCCTCCAGGCATGCCAGGTGTGAAAAGAAATAGGACCCAAACTGTAATATGACTGAAATATTGTTGAAGGTGCCGTTAAATCATATTCACTCACTTGATATGACTGAAATATTGTTGAAAGCGACATTAAATCATATTCACTCACTCAGTCTTCAGGGGAGATCAGGTCAACAATGTTGATACACATACAGCGAGAATTGTTCTGATTGTATCGGAATGGTGTAAAAATGGTAGCTGAGGTCTGAGCTATCGAGTCGATGTTAGTTGAATTTGTCTTAACCCCTCCACCAGACTTGACCGTAAGAGTATTATCGCCATCTAGGTCAGTATAATGTTGCCATTCTCGAATGTCCAACTTATCCAGAATGATAAGATGCCTAGGTTCACAAAGAACGTGGCATGAACTACCAAAAATGAGATATTACGTATAAAAATTTTGATTGGCATTAAATACAACATTTTATTTCATACTCGGATTAATTACAAGGCATTTTTGGGCCGATAGCTTGTCCAAAAATATTTCCTAGTATAAACGTACTACTGTCTATCTTACATTACGAGGGAATAGGATTTTGGACAATACTTCTCAGAGCATTGAAAATTCCTCACAGTATCTATATGTAATTTGGAAATTTTTATTCTGAAATATCGAGAAAATCTATTCAGGATGAAGGAAAACCTCCAATACATCGCATGCTATTTCACAGCACGACGACGTTGGGCTTACATTGTTGTAACATTGTGACTATGACGTCATAATTTAACATGCAACGTTTTCAGCGAGAAATTCGTTTGGTGAATTTGACCCAATTTTAAAAATGCACAAATAATATTCAAATGTGTGAAAGTTTGTAACCATCCGAGTGATCTTTATGCAGTAAGACTGATGGATGGCAAAGTGTATGCAAATGCTCCAATGCCCAAAATCCCATTCCCGTGCAATGTGAGACAGACAGTAGTCAAAATCACCAAAAAGTTAAGCCAAAATAAATCTTTTTTTCTGGTCGAAGACCAAATATAGTGCTGTATATTGGAAGAGGCCATCCATCCGGAGTCCACACTAAAAGCAAGAAGAAAACAATGGCTGTTTAATTCTCCTTAAATCTGTCAAGATGGTGTGTTCATTGCCAGGCCTGCAAGTGGCTCGCAGAGAAAATATAGGAGGAAATTTGCCAAAATATAGGAGAAACATAGGAATTTTCCTAATAAAATATAGGAAAATAAAGGAGTGTAAGATAGGTCACTACTACATTGTATGTTCCAAACTTGGTAGTTTTCTGGTGTTTAATCAAATTATTTCCACAGAATGCAGTCAGTGGTGGTGATTGAGGATACCCCTTCTGCAGTTCGGTTTAACAAAGAGAGATTTACATGTTTTCATATTTGCCGAGCGAAATATATTTCCGCATGCCAGTTTGACTCATTTCAGAGCATAGATGAAGTTTTCATGAGAAAAAGTCAAAATATAGGAAATATAGGTTTTGAGTAAAATATAGGAATGACTCGAAAATATAGGAAAAAAATTATAGAAGGCGCTTGGAGGCCTGCATTGCCTCAGGACTTAAAAATAAGATGCTCAGGATATCATATCTCGGTGTGAACAATACTTGGTAGAATATGTTCATCATTTCGCCTGCTGTTCACGAGTACATATTTTACACACCAGGACTGGGAAGCATTGTATTTATTAACAATGATTGGCCGAAGTTATCCGATACCAGAGCCCAGATGTTGTCACATTGCTAAAGCTTGGGACAGCGAAAGCATCTCGGACAAAGAGCCCATTCCAATATCTCGCACGGGATCCACAATGCCCCAAGTATAGTCTGCACTCAAGGAGTTTCTTTGGAACTGTTGGATTGGATAGCCTTAGGCTCAATATTGAATGCTTCGGAAGCAAAATGCGATAGATGTGGACGATAACCCAATCTTAAGTGAAAGGACATGTACTTCAAGCCAATTATGGAACATATATATTCATTTTGGCTTATAATATTGACCAGGTATCGAGAACGGCTGCCACTGGGTCAATGTAATCAAACCCCGGTCCACTGACCTACATTCTAACGCACTTCTGTGTTGTTAGTTGTCTGAGGACGAACGCCGCCTTGTTCCACACATTGATTTTGTGCGTTTGTACTTTAATATCCGTGGTTCTTCACCCGTGTGCTTACGTAGAACCTACGTCAGCACAGAAGACCGGTATCGAACGGGCAATTCTACACCAGTTTCTGGAAACTAATAGATCGTGTGCACTCAATACTACGAGGGCATCTCCATGGACAAAGTACAGTACGGTGTCGTAGTTTTGTCCTAACCAGACCAGACCAGACCAGACCCGCAGGCATATTGCGGACAGATCTGTTTTAATTTATTTGCGAGCTTTAACTAGCTAAATAATATATAGCCCTCAAGAGTATGAGGCATACTCTTGAGGGCTATATATTATTTAGCTAGCTTTAACGTGCGAAGTACTCAGAAAAAAATCAATACAAATAAAAATTCGAACTGTAGATGAACCCGACAAACAAAACAAACGAACAGACCTCGTGCAATGCCAAATTAATATGCCTGAATAGTATCAAAAATCAAATAGGCCTAACTAATACGGTACACGAAGAATATTAGACCATATAGTTATTATTAGACCACATATAATGACAATTTTCTGGGAGGGCTGTCTGCATTATGAAGTTCTTTAAAATATTAAATGAATTGGAGCGATATGCAAGAGGTGGGAAACATTGACTACGTCTGGCGACTAAAAAGGAACCATACTCTCTAAAATAATTAGATTGAAATTAGTGACCAATATATTATTGGACTGAAAATGTTCGATCTAATAGATTGTAAACGATAAAATGAATCTGTTGTAGGCAGAAAATTCAATCTACTAGTTTGCAATTTTCAATCTAATAGATGGAATATTCAATCGAATAGATTGGTCACTAATTCCAATCTGATAGATTGAATATTTTAGAGAGTATGACTACAAGAAAGCTTCCCTCAGCACCTCGCATTCCGACCGGAGAATACGGTGGATTCTCGGACGTAGCCTTAGTATCTCAGTCGCGCTTCTCAGTCGCGCTTTTATTGCAGATGTTCATGTGGAGACAATGAGGTATCCACACGGCCCCTAGCACCGGCTTAAGTAGCTAAATAATATATAGCCCTCAAGAGTATGAGGGCTATACGTCGGCCCCAGTCACCTCCAGCGAGGGTTTTAGATAATTTTATTACGAATCACCCACCTCTGAACCTGCCGTACATCTGATCTCTATCCCCTCCTGCGCACTATTTCAAAATCTTGCACACTATTGTGAAATAGTAACGAATATATCGCCGTCTGAATTTCCCAGACGACTTCCACTTTAAACGCGCCATCATGTTAACCGTATAGAGTGACGTCACCAACATGGCGCGCAGAGAGCTAGAAGTTTCCGACTGGAAAATTCAGACGGCGATATATTCGTTACTATTTCACAATAGTGTGCAAGATTTTGAAATAGTGCGCAGGAGGGGATAGAGTTTAGATGTACGGCAGGTTCAGAGGTGGGTGATTCGTAATAAAATTATCTAAAACCCTCGCTGGAGGTGACTGGGGCCGACGTATAGCCCTCATACTCTTGAGGGCTATATATTATTTAGCTCGGGAAAGCTGAATCTGTAGCGTTTTACGCGTTTAAACATGAGAGTCGGGATTGAGTTCCGTATCGAACAACTTTTTACGTTCATCCAAAACCAGTCGAAAATATACTTTGCACCAGAACACCAGAAAATTTACATCTAGATTTAAAACAATATCTCGGAAGTGAGTTCCGCGTGATGTATCTTTACATATATCACAGAACAAAAGTTTTTCGAAGACAAAATATTACGTCAAAATGCACCAGAACACACAGTTTACTAATTTAAGTTTCACTTCAAAAACTTTTCTACCTTTACTTCAGTCGAAAAAAAATACAGTTCTCGGAAGTCGAAAAATATGCTATCAAAATGCGAAGTATCGCGTTTAGATTAAACCAAAAAAAATACCAGGGACCTCCACAGAACAAGTGAGAAATGACTACATTGTAGTCAAAACCTGCGGCAGTGGCAATAATACAGTGAAAGACATATCAGCGGAGGTAGTGGTAATTGTAGAAAAAAGCGCCATCTGCCAGTGTTTTTATGCCAAGGGAAGTAATTTTCAACTTGTAACCCACAATTGTAGGGATTGCGTAATGGTTCTGATACCATATATATATATATATTCACTTTCCCCATTCAAAATCCGACGATTTTGACGGTCTATACTGAATTGACAGACGAACTCACCATGATCGCTTTGGCAATGTTTTGGTACAAGTATCGTGTATGCCAAGTTTCAAAACATTCGGTTCAGTCGTTACTTTTTGCAAATCAAAAAGGCTTTCAATATTTGGAAATCCAAACAAAATTCGAGGATTTAGTCCTAGCGCGAAAATCTGCGCTCTTCAGTCTCCCTTCTCGCTTAATCTGCCGATCAAAATGGAAAATTTATATTTCCTTCAAAGTTATTTTTCAATAAATTTATTATCAGGTCTATCACTTCGATCTGTGAAACTACGGAATGGGATTTAAGGCTTTATCGAACTGTCCAAGAGGCATAATAACACTTTTTTCACTATTCAAATTGAGGCCTGTTAAAGTCTTGATATTCGATTAAAATAATTAATTAGGTTTCTGCATTTACGTTCGTTATCATCTGCGAACTAAATTCCTTGCCACTCTTTTCCACGCAGCAAGTCAATACCAAGACATGGTTTGCTTCTTCTATATAAATGATTAACTATTTCATTCTTAGGAATATCATCTCATCTGACATGTTCGGCCAAGCCTTTTCGAAGGTTGCTAATTTTATTAATTTCTTTTCTTTAAAATCAAATTCTGCAAACAAGAAACATTTCTAGTCAGTATCTATGTATATCTTCCTATACTCAATTCGCGAATATGTTTGTCACGAAGTCATTCCGAAAGTGATTCAAGTTTCGGGGCTAGTTCACTAAACAAGGTTTGTGTGTAAGAGAATGATGTCGAATTCTCGTTATTATCTTTTGATACATCAAATTGTTGCATTCGCGAAAATGACTGCCAAGTTAAAGTCAATGCGAAAGGTATCTAAGTATCAAAATCAAACTAAAAAAACCCTCCAGGAAAACAAAGTCCCTAGCTTTTGGCCACGAGGTCAACTGGATCGTTTTTATGGCCAGTATCTGCTATATATGCCGTAATTCCATACGTAAAACTGATTGACAAAGTAACGTAAATTTTGTATAGAACCAGTATATTCTAGCAGAAATGGGCTCCGACTTGAGAGAATGATGTCAAATGCAATATGTTTCTGCGCATTGTCTGCTGATACACATAAGTATTGAATTTACGGAAGTGATTAATGCTATTCTAAAGGGATTCTGAGTGCGGAAGAGGGCGGGAACATCAATACCAGCGAATCAAGGCCCTGGCTTGCGAGAATGAGGATAGAGAGGCTGTGTTCCGAAAGAGAATCATTCAAAATAGCTATTTGCCAAATGTCATGCTTGTAACCGAAAGTGCAGAATATAACTGCACGACTGCGAGGTATTGTTCGCGCACAGGGGTGTCTAACTCATTAAATACTACACATAGTCATTTCTGTCCCTTCGAAGTGGGCTACCATTTGAAATTGTCCGGTAATGAGTGAGTCCATCTGAATCCTTTCGTCGGCAAAATAAGCATTCAAGATTCAAGATTTTATTGTACAAACACCAGTCAAAGGCAGAGTACAAAATTTTAAGAGAAATACAAGAGAAACAATGAACAGTGACATGAATATTAATATTTATATATATGTTATATCTGAGAGATATGTTATATCTGAGCGTTACCGTTGATATTAGAACCTTGATTTTTGGCATGAAGGTGCATTAGGGGACTGTTACCAGCATGTTTCGAGCTGACCTACTTTTGATGAAAATTTCTGGTGATATTTGATTAAAATCACTGGTGAATCTAACTTGAGCCGTGCCCATCTTAATATAGGCAGGATTTCAACTGGGGGTCCAAGAGTTCAGCGTGCGTCGGAGTCCTAATGCCTACCCTACTTCTTATATCCTGTGACGTTATTCACACTGGGCATGAAGGTGCATTAGGGGACTGTTGCCAGCATGTTTCGAGCTGACCTACTTTTGATGAAAATTTCTGGTGATTTTTGATTAAAATCACTGGTGATTCTAACTTGGGCCATGCCCATCTTAATATTGGCAGGATTTCAACTGGGGGTCCAAGAGTTCAGTGCGTGTCGGAGTCCTAATGCCTACCCTACTTCGTAGGTCGTTTGACGTTATTCACACTATTCTCATGTATAATAAATCCAATCCGGAAATTAACGAAGCAATAATTCATTCCACCGAATATAGTTGCAAATGAATTCAAACGCGCTTGAAGACAGTGTTGTCATGTGAGATCGGAGGTTGAAAAGAAAAGTGTGGCAGAGATCACACTCTCTTAGCGCATGCGCCTTTCAAAAAGTCACAAGAAGAAGAACAACAAGAACAACAACAACAACAACGCGAGCCTCCCGTAGACCTGCGTGCCGCAGGTAAAAACACATAAAGCATCCATGAACGAGTGACATTTACTGGGTGATGATTTTCGAGTTTATTAATCGAAACTTGACCAGAACGCCATCTAGAACTCCAGAGCTTCCGGGGCCTCAAGTGCTCACATAGTAGTAGCCCTCGACCGGAAAATGCTTCCGCCGTGTCTGTAACTTCCAAACGATGACTATAGTTGATTCCAGGTAACAGTGTTCGAATATGGTGGGGAGACCACAGGGTGTTCTCGTCTTCGAGGACGTACTCCCTGAAATAGTTCACTTAAGTAAGAGTGAAAATTTATCCTAATCAAAGTCTTAATGAATTTCACTAAACTTGAGTGGATTATTACCTCAAATTTGAATTTGATCAATTTCCACTCAAACTTGCATCATTTCTCTCAAGTGGTCTACGGAGTACATCAGTCTCAGTTAACTCAGATATAATATCGCGGAATATTCCACTGATATGCCATCTCAGTAGTATATAGATAGCATCTAAAGCCAGCGGCCTCGCCGTACGCATGCGCCGCAATCGCCGCTAACTTATTTAACATGACCGATCTATCCCATGATATATCACTTTTGTAACGCCGTCTCAAAAAAATTGCATATTGGGGAGGTCACGTGACCTTAGGGGATGTATTTCTCGGCGGTGATGCCGTCTGGTGGTGATGCGATGAAAAAAGCTTCCGCGGACAGAAAGTAGTCCCAAATACGCGGGGAGCCGGGGGAAATTCTCCAGCAATCTTCGGGACATTTTGGGGGCGAGAAGGGCCCCTAGTGGACCGATTGGGTCGAGTGAGGTGTCAAAGTGAAGCGCTCCTTCAGGGACATGGGTGGTGGCATGTAAATTTAAGATAGGATTTGTCCTCGAAAATATAAAAAGCGGAACACGGACTTTACACCTACAATAGGGGAAAACTCCTATCAACCATGTCCAAAAGGGCTAATATTGGTCCCCCGGGCTTATGGTGGCCTGCTGAGAGACGTAGGGTGGGGGAGTTGGTGTATGTAAATTGAGGATTTGTTTCCGAAAATATAAAAAGCGGAACACGGACTTTAACCCTAAAATAGGGGGAAACTATCAACCATATCCAAAGGGCTAATATCGGTCCCCGGGCTTGAGCGGTGAATTTTTTTGAAAAGTTCACCGAGGTCTGGATAAGCCCATACTGGCTCAGGGGGATAGGTCCATACTGGGCAATTTACACATGTTCATTGCGGTATGGGTCATTTGGTCTTGTTTTTCACGTCTCACCACGTAGAACACGATGGACGGGGTCCCGTAGCTAAGCGGTGAAATTTTTCGAAACGTTCACGGAGGTCGGGATAGGCCCATAGGCCTACTGGCTCAGTGGATAGGTCCATACTGGGTGGACGTTTTGGGGTCTAGGTGAGCCCCTAGTGGTCCGATGGTGTCGTATGAGGTCTTATTTTGAAGCTCTCATGTATCGTCCGTTTTCAATATTCTACGCATGCACAGTCTGGCCGTATTATTGAAAGCAGGCATTTTGGGGGTGCGTGGGGGTGTGTTTGGGGTAGAGATGGACCACTGTTGGTCCAAGTGGGGCATGGGATGTGTCAAAGTGTAGCTTTTGTGGGGTAGAGTCAGAATGGCGTGTTTTTTATTGCAAGTCGCGTCAATCTGCATATGAGCAGTTGGGTGTAGTAAGTAAAGTGGTCATTTTGGGGGTGTGTTTGGGGTAGAGATGGACCATCCTTGGTCCGAACGCCTCGTGTGGGGTGTCATCTTGTAGTTCTCTTGGTGCAGACCCCGATTTGAGGTATGTTCACGTCATCTGTGACGTCATCAGTAGGAGTAGTAGCCAAAGTGGGCATTTTGGGGCAGTGAAGGAAGGTATTTGGTGTAGAGATGGACCATCCTTGGCCCAAATGCGTCCTGTGGGGTGTCATCTTGTAACCTTCGGGGTGGAGACCACGATTTGAGGGGTGTCCACAGCATCTGTGACGTCATTGGTGACGTCATTAGTACGATAGTAGCGAAAGTGGGCATTTTGGGGCAGTGAAGGAAGGTATTTGGTGTAGAGATGGACCATCCATATCTGTCATGCATTATACCATATCTTTGCTGTATTATACCATATCTGTCCTGCATTATACCAAATCTGCGCTGTGTTATACCATATCTGTCCCGTGTTAAACAATATCTGTCCTGTATCATACCAAATCTGTCCTGTATTGTACCATATTTGTCCTCTATTATACCATATCTGTCCTTTATTCTACAATATGTGTCCTGTGTTATACCATATCTGTGCTGTATTATACAATATCTGTCCTGTATTATACAATATCTGTCCAGTATTATACAATATATGTTCTGTATTATAACAAATCTGTGCTGTATTATACAGTATCTTTGCTGTATTGTACCATATATGTCCTGTATTATACCATATCTGTCCTGTATCCGTGGCTGCGGAACAGGGTGTCGTGTGAGTTTTTGTCGCAGCAACTGACTGGTCAGTTTGAAAAGTCGACCACATTCCTCGCATAGATGCTTGGTTGTCCCATGCACTGTCCGTTCGTGGCACCGTAGACTGTCCAAGCGATTAAATAGTTTCCCACACCTCGTACAGCTATACCGGGCGGTTCCGTCGTGCTTGGTAGCCTCATGGCGGCGCAAGTCGTGCAGACGAGTGCATGATTTCGAGCACGTAGTACAAGTGAACATCTTGGTGGTTGACAGAGTGTCTGATGAAACGGCCAGGCCGCTTCCCTTTCATAGCACGCTAGCTGGTGATCTATTTTTAGCACACCCAGTCCAAGTACCTCCAATTCGAGGACCGAGATGTACTGAGGTACGACTGAGCCGCATTGCGCGCGTGTGTGTGTGTTTGAGTCCAACCGTGCACAATGTCGAATTACGTTCTCTCCGAAAACTTCCTCTCATCGCATCAATATGCTCAGACCCATTCAATATAAACACAACCAAGAGACATCAACAACAACAGGCACATTGCGCAATACACGTTTTATTATCCTCACATCACCACCACCACCACCTGGCGTTGACGCCGTCAACGATTAGCATGTAGACATATAGAGTATGTACGGCATGTTATAGTCTTTGATATATGTTGGCATTTGTGGGAAGTTGATGCTGGGTCGACATCGGGCCTTACAGACTAGTCTTTTGTGTTAATTGCCGTCATTTTCATCTGACGACGATACAGCTCACCAATCTCCAATGTACGAGTTGTCACAGCGAAACAGCTCACCAATTACCAGTACACGAGTTGTCAGAGCATTTCCATCATAGCTCTCTAGATTTGTATCTAATACCGCTTATGCCGGTGCTAGGGGCCGTGTGGTCATATCATCCAAGTTGCCACATGAACAGGTACAATAAAAGCGTACCTGAGATACAACACATATCACGAATCGTTAGATTCTTGGTATGTGCTTTAGAATAGGTTTACCAGAAGACTATTCCGTGAAGTCATATGACGCAGTCAGTATGTCGGCACCTCTTCCCACTTCCCTTATATGTGTTGTAATTCATCAGTGCATGGGATCCACGATGTCCAGTTTCTCCGGCATCGTCTCTAGCGACGCCCTATCCGTGATGGTAAACGGTTGGTCAAATACCCGGATGTTACTGCTTGGGTAAAAGTATCGGACTTGGTCTGTATCCTTATGCTGCAGCACATAACCAAACGTCAGATTCAACTTGAAGGCCGTGGTTTGATCGTTGAAGATGGCTTCCACGTAGCTGCGTAGACGGGCGAGGTCGGTCAGTCGGAAATTGTAGATATCTTGAATAGGGCGATGACGGTGGAAACAGTGCCGGATCATGGGCCAATGGCGCCGATCCAGTCACTCACTGGATGGTCTTCGTGTAACAGATCGTTAGGAACATTTATGGGTTCGTCCGCGAAGTGTACTTTGCCTCCACGTCGTACAAAATCTGGCCCAAGGTCTTGTCGTCGGAATGTACGGGCTCCTCTACCTGATGTACCAGTACATTTCGGTCCTCGACTTGGGGGTAGTTGAAATGAGTGTGCTAAAAATAGATCACCAGCTAGCGTGCTATAAAAGGGAAGCGGCCTGGCCGTTCCATCAGACACTCTGTCAACCACCAAGATGTTCACTTGGACTACGTGCTCGAAATCATTCACTCGTCTGTACGACTTGCGCCGCCATGAGGCTACCAAGCACGACTGAACCGCCCGGTATAGCTGTAAGATATGTACACTATCGTTTCAGCGCCCGGATTTACAGCGCCATGAACGTTCAATTCATGGGCCACCCAAGCGTCCATGCGAAGAATGTGGTCGGCTTTTGAAACTGACCAGTCAGTTGCCGCGACACCAACGAACACGACACCCTGTTCCGCAGCCACGCTTGCTGGTAGGCGAGCCCGTAGGCACCAGTATCGAGACAGCGGGAACTCTCTCCAATCGCACGAGAGCCGATGATGATAATGTCGCCTTAATTCAACAGTCAAATTCCGACGACAAGACCTTGGGCCAGATTTTGTACGACGTGGAGGGCAAAGTACACTTCGCGGACGAACCCATAAATGTTCCTAGCGATCTGTTACACGAAGACCATCCAGTGAGTGGCATCTATCGGCGCAATTGGCCCATGATCCGGCACTGTTTCCACCGTCATCGCCCTATTCAAGATATCTACAATTTCCGACTGACCGACCTCGCCCGTCTACGCAGCTACGTGGAAGCCATCTTCAACGATCAAACTACGGCCTTCAAGTTGAATCTGGCGTTTGGTTATGTGCTGCAGCATAAGGATACAGTCCGATACTTTTACTCGAGCACTAACATCCGGGTATTTGACCAACCGTTTACCGTCACGGATAGGGCGTCGCTAGAGACGATGCTGGAGAAACTGGACACCGTAGATCCCTTGGAATGGGCCCAACAACAAGGCCCCAACACCAACACCAATCAATGTTGCATTTTTTGTTACCAAGCTGACCAACCACCCCATCGGTTGAACGCGTCACCCGTGCACTGATGCCGTACATACTCTATATTTCTACATGCTGATCGTTGACTTGAGCTCAGTAAACACTTGTACGTAATGTTACGGTGCGTTAAATAATAAAACATGGTGTTTGATATTTCAATTTGTTTCGCTGTGAACATACTAAACATACACAGGGCGGCTCCCCCAGCCTGGGTATGATGTAAGATTGGGGATAATAAACTGTATGAACATTGCTGAACTTGTTGTTATTCACGACAACCGCTATCCGATTGTACAATACAGAACATATATTGTATAATACAGGACATATATGGTACAATACAGGACAGATATAGTATAATACAACACAGATTTGGTATAATACAGGACAGATACTGTATAATACAGCACAGATGTGGTATAATACAGAACATATATTGTATAATACAGGACAAATATGGTACAATACAGGACAGATTTGGTATAATACAGGACAGATATTGTATAACACAGGACATATCGTATAATACAGCACAGATATGGTATAATTCAGGACAGATATGGTATAATACAGCACAGATATGATATAATAGAGGGCTAATATTATATAATACAGAACATATATTGTATAATACAGGACAGATATGGTATAATACAGCACAGATTAGAATAATACAGGACAGATACTGTATAATACAGCAAAGATTTGGTATAATACAGAACATATATGGTATAATAGAGGACAAATATGGTACAATACAGGACAGATTTGGTATAATACAGGACAGATATTGTATAACACAGGACAGATATAGTGTAATACAGCACAAATATGGTAAAATTCAGGACAGGTATGGTATAATACAGCACAGATTTGGTATAATGCAGGACAGATATGGTATAATACAGCAAAGATATGGTATAATGCATAACAGATATAGTATAATAGAGGACAAATATTGTATAATACAGGACAGATATGGTATAATACAAGACAAATGGTACAATACAGGACAGATACTGTATAATACAGCACAGATTTGGTATAATACAGAAGATATATTGTATAATACTGGGCAGATAGTGAATAATACAGGACAAATATTGTATAATACAGCACAGATATGGTATAACACAGGACAGATATTGTATAATACAGCACAGACATGGTATAATACAGGACATATTGTATAATACGTCACAGATATGGTATCATGCATGACATGGTATAATAGAAGACAAATATTGTATAATACAGGACAGATATGGTAGAATACAGGACATATATGGTACAATACAGGACAGATACTGTATAATACAGCACAGATTTGGTATAAAACAGAACATATATTGTATAATACTGGACAGATATTGTATAATACAGGACATATTGTATAATGCAGCACAGCCATGGTATAACCCAGGACAGATATTGTATAACACAGCACAGATATGGTATAATAGAGGACAAACATGGTACAATACAGGACAGATTTGGTATAATACAGGACAGATATTGTATAACACAGGACAGATATGGTATAATACAGCGCAGACTTGGTATAATGCAGGACAGATATGGTATAATACAGCAAAGATATGGTATAATGCATGACAGATATGGATGGTCCATCTCTACACCAAATACCTTTCTTCACTGCCCCAAAATGCCCACTTTCGCTACTACTCGTACTGATGACGTCACCAAAGACGTCAGAGATGCTGTGGACACCCCGAAGGCTACAAGATGACACCCCACAGGACGCATTCGGACCAAGGATGGTCCATCTCTACACCAAATACCTTCATTCACTGCCCCAAAATGCCCACTTTGGCTACTGCTCCTACTGCCGACGTCACCAACGACGTCACAGATGACGTGAACATACCTCAAATCGGGGTCTGCATCACGAGAACTACAAGATGACACCCCACACGACGCGTTCGGACCAAGGATGGTCCATCTCTACCCCAAACACACCCCCACGCACCCCCAAAATGACTACTTTACTTACTACACCCAACTGCGCATGCACGCACAGATATGGTATAATAGAGGAAAATATGGTACAATACAGGACAGATATGGTATAATACAGCACAGATATGGTATAATTCAGGACAGATATGGTATAATACAGCACATATTTGGTATAATGCAGGACTGATATAGTATAATACAGCAAAGATATGGTATAATGCATGACAGATATGGATGGTCCATCTCTACACCAAATACCTTCATTCACTGCCCCAAAATGCCCACTTTCGCTACTACTCGTACTGATGACGTCACCAATGACGTCACATGCTGTGGACATCCCTCAAATCGTCGTCTCCACCCCTGAGTCTACAAGATGACACACCACAGGACGCATTCGGACCAAGGATGGTCCATCTCTACACCAAATACCTTCCTTCACTGTCCCAAAATGCCCGCTTTCGCTAATACTCGTACTGGTGACGTCACCAACGACGTCACAGATGCTGTGAACATCCCTCAAATCCTGTTCTCCACCCCGAAGGCTACAAGATGACACCCCACAGGACGCATTCGGACCAAGGATGGCCCATCTCTACACCAAATACCTTCCTTCACTGCCCCAAAATGCCCACTTTGGCTACTACTCATACTGATGACGTCACCAATGACGTCACAGATGACGTGAACATACCTCAAATCGGGGTCTGCATCACGAGAAAGACAAGATGACACATCAAACGACGCATTTGGACCAATAGTGGCCCATCTCTACATCAAATACCTTCCTTCACTTCCCCAAAACGCCCACTTTCGCCATTACTCGTGCTGATGACGTCACCGATGACGTCACAGATGCTGTGGACATCCTTCAAATCCGGGTCTGCACCACGAGAGCTACAAAATGACACCTCACACGACGCGTTCGGACCAAGGATGGTCCATCTCTATCCCAAACACACCCCAACGCACCCCAAAATAACCACTTTACTTACTATACACAACTGCGCATGCGCAGATTGACGCGACTTGCAACAATAAACACGGCATTCTGACTTTACCCAACAAAAGCTTCACTTTGAAACCTCCCACGACCCATTTGGACCAATAGTGGTCCATCTCCACCCCAAACACACCCCCAGGCACCCCCAAAATGCCTGCTTTCTATACTACGGCCAGACTGCGAATGAGCAGAATATTGAAAACGGACGACACATTAGTCCAGTCGGATGCTCCTCCATGAGAGCTTCAAAATAAGACCTCATACGACACCATCGGACCACTAGGGGCTCACCTAGGCCCCAAAACGTCCACCCAGTATGGTATAATAGAGGACAAATATGGTACAATACAGGACAGATTTGGTATAATACAGGACAAATATTGTATAACACAGGACAGATATAGTGTAATACAGTACAAATATGGTAAAATTCAGGACAGGTATGGTATAATACAGCACAGATTTGGTATAATGCAGGACAGATATGGTATAATACAGCAAAGATATGGTATAATGCATAACAGATATGGTATAATAGAGGACAAATATTGTATAATACAGGACAGATATGGTATAATACAAGACAAATGGTACAATACAGGACAGATACTGTATAATACAGCACAGATTTGGTATAATACAGAAGATATATTGTATAATACTGGGCAGATAGTGTATAATACAGGACAAATATTGTATAATACAGCACAGATATGGTATAACACAGGACAGATATTGTATAATACAGCACAGACATGGTATAATACAGGACATATTGTATAATACGTCACAGATATGGTATCATGCATGACATGGTATAATAGAAGACAAATATTGTATAATACAGGACAGATATGGTAGAATACAGGACATATATGGTACAATACAGGACAGATACTGTATAATACAGCACAGATTTGGTATAATACAGAACATATATTGTATAATACTGGACAGATAGTATATAATACAGGACAGATATTGTATAATACAGCACAGATATGGTATAACACAGGACAGATATTGTATAATACAGCACAGACATGGTATAATACATGACATTGTATAATACGTCACAGATATGGTATCATGCATGACATATGGTATAATGGAAGACAAATATTGTATAATACAGGACAGATATGGTAGAATACAGGACAGATACTGTATAATACAGCACACTTTGAAACCTCCCACGACCCATTTGGACCAATAGTGGTCCATCTCCACCCCAAACACACCCCCAGGCACCCCCAAAATGCCTGCTTTCTATACTACGGCCAGACTGCGCATGAGCAGAATATTGAAAACGGACGACACATTAGTCCAGTCGGATGCTCCTCCATGAGAGCTTCAAAATAAGACCTCATACGACACCATCGGACCACTAGGGGCTCACCTAGGCCCCAAAACGTCCACCCAGTATGGACCTATCCACTGAGCCAGTAGGCATATGGGCCTATTCAGACCTCCGTGAACTTTTCGAAGAATTTCACCGCTTAGCTTCGGGACCCCGCCTATCGTGTTCTACGTGGTGAGACGTGAAAAACAAGACCAAACAACCCATACCGCAATGAACATATGTGAATTGCCCAGTATTGACCTATCCCCCTGAGCCAGTATGGGCCTATGGGCCTCTCCAGACCTCCGTGAACTTTTCAAAAACTTTCACCGCTTAACTTCGAGACCCCTCCCATCGTGTTCTACGTGGTGAGACGTGAAAACAAGACAAAACAACCCATATCGCAACGAACATATGTGAATTTCCCAGTATGGACATATCCGGCTGAGCCAGTATGGGCCTATTGAGCCTATCCAGACATCCGTGGACTTTTCAAAACAATTTCACCGCTTAACTTCGATACCCCTTCCATCGTGTTCTACGTGGTCAGACGTGAAAAACAAGACCAAACAACCCATATCGCAATGAACATATGTAAATTTCCCAGTATGGACCTATCCCCCTGAGCCGGTATGGGTCTATGGGCCTATCCAGACCTCCGTGAACTTTTCAAAAGATTGCACCGCTTAGCCCGGAACCCTTCCCATCGTGTTTTACGTGGCGAGACGGGAAAAATAAGACCAAACAACCCATACCGCAATGAACATGTGTGAATTGCCCAGTATGGACCTATCCACTGAGCCGGTATGTGCCTATGGGCCTTTCCAGACCTCCGTGAACTTTTCGAAAATTTTCACCGCTTAGCTCCGGGACCCTTCCCATCGTGTTTTTCGTGGCGAGACGTGAAAAGCAAGACCAAAAACAACCCAATGTAAAATCCAAAAAAAATGACCACCCCCATACCCCATACAGGTATTTCCCGTATAGATGCAAATGTACGAATCAGGCCCCTATTGTAGAGGTAAAGTCCGTGTTCCGCTTTTTATATTTTCGGGAACAAATTCTCATTTTACATACACCCACCCTTGACTTCATAGGCAGTCCCCGATAAACCGATATTAGCCCTTTTGGACATGGTTAGGGGTTTTCCCCTATCTCAGGGGTAAAGTCCGTGTTTCGCTTTTTTATATTTTCGGGAACAAATCCTCAATTTAAATACACCAACTCCCCCACCCTACGTCTCGCAGCAGGCTACGATAAGCCCGGGGGACCGATATTAGCCCTTTTGGACATGACTGATAGGGGTTTTCCCCTATTTTAGGGGTAAAGTCCGTGTTCCGTTTTTTATATTTTCGGAAACAAATCATAAATTTACATGCACCCTCCCATGACTTGATAGGCAGACCCCGATAAGCTCGGGGACCGATATAAGCCCTTTTGGATATGGTTGATAGGAGTTTCCTCTATTTTAGGGATAGAGCCCGTGTGTGTTCCGCTTTTATATTTTCGGGGACAAATCCTAATTTTACATGCAACCTGCCATGACTTGATGGCCTTGGAGGAGCGCTTCACTTTGACACCTCACTCGACCCAATCGGTCCACTCGGCGCCCCTCTCGTCCCCAAAATGTCCCGAAGATTGCCGGATAATTTCCCCCGGAACTACTATTTGGAACTACTTTCTGTCCGCGAAAGCTTTTTTGACCGCATCACCACCAGACCGCATCACCGCGGAGGAATACATCCCCCTAAGGTCACGTGACCTCCCCAATATGCAATTTTTTTTAGACGGCGTTACAAAAGTGATGTATCATGGGATAGGTTTGTCATGTTAAATAATACACTATTGTTAGCGGCGATTGCGGCGCATGCGTACGGCGAGGCCGCTGGCCTTAGATGCTCTCTATATACTACTCATCTTGGTTCACCTAGGTTGCGGGGTACACTATTCGATCGATCCAGGTGGAAACCCGAGTCGTTTTCAAGAATAAACATATTTCCGATTTGAATGTAGATAAATTGTCCTGTCTTCGTTCGTTGCCTCACTAGTGACATGAATACCTGGCTAATTCGAATGTGGTTGTTCATGGTGTATGTACATATTGAATGGGACGCTTCAGAGCGTAATATCAACTACGGACGCTCCAGAGATAAAGAACGGCAATCTGATTAAAACCAGACCTAAAAATAACTCTCCCCATCTGACATGTCGCTGGTGTTAGCAAGAACGGATATTTGAATGTAGGTACCCAATGTAACAGCTGTGTTTCTTAAAAAAGGATTGATTTTTTAATAGATATTGAATAGTCCATTGATTAAAAAGGGTAGGCTTTTGTAAATGCCGTATATACAAGACGTGAAGTGTATAAAATACGCCTCTTCTATTAGACACTATGATAATGTTGCTATCTTGAAAGGGAACGTTGTCAACTTGTTATCTTCCTGATATTCCTACTTTTTTTTTTGCCTCTTTCGCTACACATGTCCGTCAGATAACCTTGAATGCATTTGTTAATCAACTGTCTTGTGCATATTTGCTCCTGTCTAGGGAAAGACACTTATTGATTTTCAGCTTTGACTGAAACTGGGAACTTGTTTTCCCCCCACAAAATTTCCATTTGTACCAGAAATTCCATATGGCGCCACCATTTCATTTTCAGACAAAGCAATTGACGGATGGCAAAAAAAAAAGATACTTCCCGAATTTGGTATATGGATATCAGACTTTTCCGTCCGCATATGCCTAAAGGTGGCGCCGCCTGAGTAGTAAAAGGGCCCAAATGGAAGTGGAAGTGATGACGTCACCAAATGGGATTGTTGACGTAACGTTAAATCCGATGAGATGACGTAACATCATGTAGGTAATCCGATGACGTAACGTTCAATCGGATGAGATGACGCAACATCCTGGAGATAATCATGAGTGTATAGATATAATCCGTGTACATAGCCCTTAATCGGATGACTTCGGACTGTTTGGAAGCGTTGAGAATTGTTTAAAGTAGACTTAAAGTAGACCGCCATGTTTGATCATGTGACCTTTGCCCTGATGCGGGTCGGGGAGTCCTGTTGGTTAGACACCACTATTCGCCACTTTGAAGTGTGTATAGAAGATGAAATACCACAGAAAACAGGACGACTGCTGATTGGCTGTTATTCCCGAAATGGGAGAAAATGACTCACGAGGTTCGTTTCGGGTTTTTCATCCTCTATCAATACTTCGTCGGCGAAGCTGTATTAAATATATAAAACAGGCAAATTCAATGGAACCACCCATCATTTTTGAGGTGGTAAGAGACTACGCGGCTAATTTAACACGCCCAATACGGATATAAACAAATGGCCAGGTTTACGCTGCATATAAAATGTAATGTATGAAAAGTACCCCCTTGTGAGAAGGTCTTTAGTACAAAAGCGACGCGGAAAGCTATGCTTTCTGTCTTTTTTTTCTGAGAAAATACTGCAAAATATTCAACTCTTACCGAGACTAGCACTATATTAGGAGATTGCATACAGAGAGTAATTCGTACGGAGTCCGACCTTGCAAAGATTATATTCGTTTTACTGACTTGAATGGATATATTACCTGTGGTATAAATATATATATAAACATATACTTACTGAATCTGTTGGGGCACTTCCTCCGTAGACTGTTGGGAAGTAAAAGACAAACTAAACAGTGCGTCCAGAAAACTTTGGTTCTTCTCAGATAGTGGCTCCATTGTTTTTCTGGACATTTTAAATGAAAGAGGATTGATTGTCAGCGTTAAATTGCATTAGTTTTAACGACACCGTATACAGGTGGGATATGCGCCGTGGACCTATCCTTAATTAACCACTTAACACCACATAGTTCCAGCTGTGTCAAAACAAGCTATTCGGCTTGCAAAATAGCAACACCTTCATTATGTTTGGTTAACGAGTGTAATCAATGCAATGCCAACTTGAAATTATTATCTATTATCTAACTGTTTACTCCATTAGCTGGAAGGATAGTACCTCATCTGTATGTTTTACTAATGTCTTTTTTCGCATTTTTACCCCTTGTTTGATTTCTAGTTTTTTATTTACCAATATTTAAGGACCAGAAATTCAATAGTATACTTAACACCTTTGGCGATGTTTGATTTACTATTCTCTATCTACCAATATTTATTCATCATGCAGAAAAACCGGAATATGTTGAAAAACCAGAAATTCGATATCGATAATTGTACTTCTTGTTGAATTCGAGTCTTTTAAAAAGGGACGATGCAGACAGAGAAATTTACCATTATTCGAAAACCCTACAACAGCACACGTAAAGAAAAAAATGGCACCGTATATTTTCAGTGAATGCGAGTAAGTATTCCTTCAAGCTTCAAACTGTAAAGTTTAAGGCTATCGATTTTTTTTATTCGCGTTTATCGGTTATTTTCAACAGAGCAGAAACATTTTTCTTTAAATAATTTGTAACAAAACCTATCAGTTATTTTCAAGACAGTAGTGATTTTAGTAAAATTAGTAAAATTCACCTATATTTCTGTTCAGTATCATTTATCAACCGTTCTCTCCTTTCAGATCCGACCTTAACAATTCAGAGAGTTCCAGCCCTGGCAGTTCGAGCCCCTCCCTTCTCTTGTGAGTAGCTCTTTCTTTCAAACTTATTCCATAATACAGCGAACTATTTACCTCCTACACCTCGTGCTATAAGACCTGATTTCTCGAGAATATAATATTTTCTCCATTTATTATTCCAGTTCTCAAGTACCCTTGTACTCGAATCCTAACCCCGAGTTGGCAGATAGGTTGATGTAAGTATGTTACTATATCCTCCCAATATCAGTCATTCAACCGTTAGGGTTTTTTTATTTACCCGCCCCTCGTCATAAAGACTTAATATCAGACATCTTGAAATAAAATACCTTAACCCTATCTGGCCTGGGCTTTTTTGGACGTATCCTGTCCTGGTGGGGGTGGGGGTGGGGGGGGGGGGGCGAAATTATTTTCTTACCCCTTGAGCAAGGGAGCTGAAACTTACCACACAATACCCTTGGGTCAAGCTCTACCAGAAAATGTAAAAAAATCCTAGATGACCACTTCGATGACGTCACAGTGACGTCATTTTCAAAAACGGCATTTTTGATCGATTTTTCGGACAGATTTTCCGATTTTTTTATTTTTGCAATTTCTCCGCAAAAACTGCATGATAAATTAGTAAATATTAATGTGATGTGAAATAAAATAGTTTTTGCCCACTTTTCGCGGAAAAGCAGAAAGTTTGAAGAAATTTGACGAAAAAAATCACTTTTCTGGTACCCCACGTGGTCGCCATCTTGAATTTACCCATGATCCTCTGCTCGGGGGGTCATGCAAATAGGGTCAAAATGACCCCAATATCATAAACTATAAAGTCACGGAGTTTGGTCTCTCCAGTTTTTGTCGTTCCGGAGATAGTGCAGAAAGTTTACCCCCGGGCCAGGGATATATTCAAGAGATATTTTGTTTATTTCGATATTTTCTTCAAACCTGCTGTATATTAATTTTTTCCGATTTCCATAACATCTCCCCACGTTGCTCACCCTTCTATGAACATTTATACATGAAAAATATAAACATTTTTAACCCACTATTGATAGATATGACCAAAATACGGACTTAGTTTACCATTACCCTATATTCTATAGAGATAATACATTGTTAATATTGTTTTGTTTTTTGTACTGAGCGTATCCACTGATTCATCCTCGCTATTTTTGCTCTTTTTTCCAATATTTACAGCCGCACTCTACGAGGGAGAGTGGAAAAATTATCTCGAGAAAAAAAAAGTTTGGAAAAGGAAAACAGCCGCCTAACGAAACTCAATAAAGAGCTCCAGCAGAGTAAAGCCCGGCGCACACGAGAGCTATCAGCTGAGCTGACCGCCTCAATTGCCGGTCAGCTCAGGGGCTAGCTCTCGTGTGCGGGCAGTTTTTGGTGAGTTTTTGGCCTCGCGAGGCCGGGGGAAAAATATCAAACTTGTTTGATAATTTCGCCTCGCGAGGCCAAATCCTCAGCGTGTGCGGCGAACGCAAGCCAACAGCTCAGCAGTTTTACCGGACCGGCCAATGAATCGCATGTTATTTTCACTCGATTCATACGCTCGACTCTTCAAAATGGACTTGAAGAAGACGTTATGCGGGAACTGAAATCAATTTCTTGAAACTTTTGCTCACCGTGTGCGCTGAAACAACAAGAGAGCTAGCCGCTGAGCTGACAGGCAATTGAGGCCGTTAGCTCAGCTGATATCTCTCGTGTGCGCCGGGCTTTACCTGGATTTGGCGAGCAGAGTGCGAGAGGCGAAAGGCAAATTGTTAAAAGTTCAGAATGTACTTACGGAATGAGCTAAAAACGGATTTTTACCACTCAGGGGTATGGGGTTTTGATTTGAGCTATGCGCTACATGCTAAAGTAGGTCATGGCTCGAATCAAAAGCCCTGTCCCTGAGCGAGGTTAAGTTAAAAGGGTATTTTATAGAGAGGGGGGGGGGGGGTATAGTTAGAGTGGAAAGGGGAGTGAGTTGGCTATGATTGTGTTGAAAAAAAATAAATGTAAATATTCCCTAATACCCGTGTTGTTCACTTAATACTGTTGACACTCTATGGATATATGTTTTGAGAAACTTTCATACGTTGGGAAGCTGCTGATAGGTCCGTGTAACCTTGCACAGTTCAATTTTCGTTTTTCGTTTTTGGTTTCTCAAAATCAAAAATTGAAATTTGACCGTCAATTTTCAATTTTCGTTTTTTGTTTCTGTAATCTCAAAATCAAAAATTGAAATTTGAACGTCAATTTTCAATTTTCGTTTTTTGTTTTTGTGTTCTGAAAATCAAAAATTGAAATTTGACCGTCAATTTTCAATTTTTGATTCTGGGATTACAAAAACAAAAAACGAAAATTGATATTTGACAGTCAATTTTCAATTTTCGTTTTTCGTTTTGCTTCACGCAAAAATGAAAATCAAATATTGAAAATTGCCTCGACTTGTCCGTTTTTCGTTTTTTGATTTTAACTTTGACGTATCAATGTTAAGTTCGCATGTGGACGGGTTACCATGTCACTTGCGGTACGACGAGTAGAATAGAAAACGCAAATCGTGTCCAATAAGAGGTGTGGCGCGTGAGAGGCATGTGGCCCACCAGGCCATCCTCGGGAGCCAGTTCATTGATCGATTTGTTAGGGTATCTATACATTGCCTTGGTTAGTTGCACACGGTAGTTCTGGATAAAAAAAAAGATCAAGGGGTATCCTCTAAATCAAACCAATTATTGAACAGGTTCAGCTAGCTCATTACTCCAATCCACTAACTGGGCGGTTTGAGATGCGACATCGCTGGCATAACTTTGATGTCACGCTGAACTCGACATCGAGAGTCAAGGCAAAAACCGCCGGCTTCGGATACCGACATGCTAATTCAAAATAACCTCGGGGGATGAAATGTTCGAGATTGAGGCAACGACTCAAGAACTCACTCGAATCACCAAAAATATCCAGGTAAACCCTGTGCGGGGATTCCCGATTTACCTGGACTTGTGAAAATGCACCCGACAGGTCTGGACAGGTCTGGATATGTGGCATCCCGCTGTTCTCAATGGTTATTGGCATTGAGGCCTGAGCCAATCAGAACGCAGTCTTAGATTTTCTCATTTCTAAAAATAGATGTTTAGAGCGCTAAAAAGCGAACAACATTCATGCAGACAACCGCTATTTGCTATTGATTTGAAATATAGTATTTATAAAGATACCAACAAAGATTTAATACCAATAAGAATAAGCATCGCGGTGATGGACCTCGAAATCCGTACATGGCAAGCGGCCCGTAAACCACCATTTCAAACAAGCACACAATCGCCACGTTTGATGTCAGACGTCTGAATGCTTCAAAGCTTCAGGTCCAATCTTCATTCTCTATTTTTGGGACCTGGATCGTTGGAGCGTTCAGGTGCTCGTCAACGTTCAGCGTCAACAACGCTTCAACGCTTTAAGTGTGGGTGTCAAACGCTTCAACGAATCGACGCTGGAAGTTCCTTTGGGGGTTATGATTAGTGTACCCACGTATTTATTATACTACCCTAATTTAATGAAACTCCCATGTGTATCAACCCTGTTGTTCTCCATATAATGCTTCACAACTGCTGCACGATTGCCTACTCGCTTCTGCACATGCGCAGTTGACCCATTATATTCTAGCTCGAATGCCTGGCTCCAGGGATCTATAGTGTAGTGAAACTCCCACATCTTTCCCCCTACTGTTTTTTTCATATTATGCTCCAGACCTGCCTAAACAATCCGATTTGCGCTTTCCCTACTACTCCGCGGACCGAAAGTGACATCATAAGTCTTGCCTGGGACGAGTATAGAGGGATATGAAACGCGGCTCCTCTCTTTGAACTAGGGTCTGTCTCGCTAATTGATATGTTAATGAGGGATTAGTGATTGGTTAATTAGTACGCCTCGTCACTGATTGGCTTTTATGCGCAAAAGACCGTCACGTGTGCTTCGCTGTGAGTCCCGCCCTGTTTCGCTGGTCAATGCTGGGCGAATACACGTGCTTGTCAACTAGGCTCCATTAACGTGAAGCCAGTCAACTCAATTTAGGCCAAGATTGGTGACAAAAAAAAAATCCTTTACAACTGAACGAGTGTCAAAAGGAATACATCATGCAAACGACAAGAAACAAAACTAGTGCACGGAGAAAAAAAATCTAAAAAAACAAATGAACCAAAGGAGTAGTTCAATCACAAAAACGTACAAGAATTGTGAGATTTGTTCAGAATTTTAAATATTTGGCATTTTCACGATTTTCACGATTTTCACGAGCAATTATTTACAAAAACGAAAATGGAAAATTAAAACATTTTGCGTACTGTCAATGACATGCTTGCATATTTTGTAAAAACTAGCACAGATATACTTCAAAGATTGAGATAAATGAGAAGTTTGATCGCAAAGAAGGGGAAAAATGAGTTTTTCCTTGCCGATCCATCCGCTCAGTTATCGGCAGAGCAGAGCGGTCGAAAGTTGTCATGAAAATATGCATCTTTTCGATGAAAATCCCTCAAGAGTTTCTTCTCTCAAAATAGTACATGTCTCGATCAAATAATCTGATGCCAATTGCTGCAGAAGAACGTCTAAAAATCTGGTAAAATCTGGAATGAATTCGTGATGAAAACTAAGCAAAGGCTCACGCGCGTAGAGCGCGAGACCTGGCAGGCGAGACATACGTTCAACGTGAGCTCGCGGCGGCGCCTTTGATGTTGGGGTCTGTTTCATATCCCTTTAATATTCGTCCCAGGTCTTGCGCATGCGCAGTTAACATTGACGAGTCAAAGTTAAAATCAAAAGACGAAAAACGGACAAGTCGAGGCAATTTTCAATATTTGATTTTCATTTTTGCGCGAAGTAAAACAAAAAACGAAAATTGAAAATTGAACGTCAAATTTCAATTTTTGATTTTGAGAAACCGAAAACAAAAAAACGAAAATTGAATTGTCGTTCACTTCCACGGGGTTTTCCCGCCAGAATTTCGCTGTCGTCTGCTTGGGCTGGGGGTTGTCACGTGCCGAACACCTGGCTCCCCGAATTGCAACATTGTTGCACGTTCGCTACAATGTTGCGAAGATGTCACGGAGATAACCGAAGAGACACGGAGGTGCCCGAAGATGTCACGGAGATCCCGAAGAGGGCGAGAGGGGTCCATACTGTACCGATTGGGTCGTATGAGGTATCAATGTGAAGCATTCGTGGAGGGGCATCTGATGGGGTGGGTGTGGGGTTGAAATATCGTCATTCTGCGCATGCGCGGTAGACCAAGGGTATGGAAATAGACGTTTAGGGGTCTAGGTGGGTCACTAGTGGTCCGATCGATGGAGTCGAGTGAGGTATCAATGTGAAGCATATGTGAGGGGGCATCCGATGGGCTGGGTGTGGGGTTGGAATATGGTCATTCTGCGCATGCGCGGTAGACCAAGGGTATGGAATAGACGTTTTGGGATCTAGGGGAGCCTATTATGGTCCGATGGAGTCGTATGAGGTATCAATGTGAAGCATTCGTGAAGGAGTATCCGATGGGGTGCGTGTGGGGTTGGAATATCGTCATTCTGCGCATGCGCAGTAGACAAAGGGTATGAAAATAGACGTTTTGGGATCGAGGGGGGTCCCTAATGGGCCGATGGAGTTGTATGAGGTATCAATGTGAAGCCTATGTGAGGGGGCATCCGCCTGGACAGGGAATTCTGGGAAAAGGGTGTGGAAATAGACGTTTTAGGGTTTAGGTGAGCCCCTAATGATCCTATGGTGTCGTATGAGGTCTTATTTTGAAGCTGTCGTGAGGGAGCATCCGCCTGGGCTAGTGTGTCGTTCGTTGTCAATAGTTTGCGCATGCGCAGTCTGGCCGTAGTATAGAAATAGACGTGTTGGGGTTTAAGTGGGCCACTAGTGGGCCGATTGGATCGAGTGAGGCATCAATGTAAAGCATACGTGAGGGAGTATCCAACGGGCTGGGTGTGACGTGGAACTGACGTCATTCTGCGCATGCGCAGTAGAGAAAGTGTATGGAAATAGACATTTTGGCGCCGACATGGGTCACTATGGGTCCGATGGAGCCGTATGAGGTCTTATTTTGAAGCTCTCGTGAAGCAGCATCCGGCTGGACTCAGGGTTCGTCCGTGTTCAAGAGTCTGCGCATGCGCAATCTGGTCGTAGTATAGAAAGCAGGCATGTTGAGGGATGCGTGGGGGTGTGTTTGACCCACCACTATGGGTCCATGGTTGTGGTTGGGTGGTGGTGTGGGTTCTGCGCACAGACGTCACTTCCGGGTTTCACTAAAACTACCTTCGAACACAGAAGAGTTCCAATGTTCCCCTTAGACGTAGGGTCCGGATGTTCAACATCCGGGTTTTCCCCGGCCCGGCCCGGCCCGGCCCGGCCCGGCCGCAGCGCGCGCGCGCGCTCGGGTTATCCGGAAGTGCGCGGCATCACCGGAAGTGCGCGGGTGAATGTCGGGTCGAAAGGTCAAAGGTCACATCCAGGTCAAAAGGTCTCCCTTTCGGCAAGGTTCGGCAACAATGGTTGCGGCATCGATATACAGAGCTTGAACCCAAAAAGGGGATTGTAAATTAACCTGGGAAGGATGGGCAGGTCCATTTGAACCAATCAGCGGTCGAGAAAATGAGCCAATGAGTGATCGATAAAAGAACCAATGGACGGGTACTAGAATTTCGCTCACGTCTGCGCCTACATCCGGGTATTAGAAGGCTTTCGCCTACGCCCGCGCCTACATCCGGATACTTCTATGTAGGTGTATAAAAGTGGGAATGTTTAGGGCAATGCTGCATTCATTGGCCTGCTTGACCTGACCAGCCTGAGCCTGCCTTACCAGCCTGAGCCTGCCTCACCGGAGCTATACCATGTCATTCTGCGCATGCGCGGTAGACCAAGGGTATGGAAATAGACGTTTAGGGGTCTAGGTGGGTCACTAGTGGTCCGATGGAGTCGAGTGAGGTATCAATGTGAAGCATATGTGAGGGGGCATCCGATGGGCTGGGTGTGGGGTTGGAATATGGTCATTCTGCGCATGCGCGGTAGACCAAGGGTATGGAATAGACGTTTTGGGATCTAGGGGAGCCCCTAATGGTCCGATGGAGTCGTATGAGGTATCAATGTGAAGCATTCGTGAAGGAGCATCCGATGGGGTGCGTGTGGGGTTGGAATATCGTCATTCTGCGCATGCGCAGTAGACAAAGGGTATGAAAATAGACGTTTTGGGATCGAGGGGGGTCCCTAATGGGCCGATGGAGTTGTATGAGGTATCAATGTGAAGCCTATGTGAGGGGGCATCCGCCTGGACAGGGAATTCTGGGAAAAGGGTGTGGAAATAGACGTTTTAGGCTTTAGGTGAGCCCCTACTGATCCTATGGTGTCGTATGAGGTCTTATTTTGAAGCTGTCGTGAGGGAGCATCCGCCTGGGCTAGTGTGTCGTTCGTTGTCAATAGTTTGCGCATGCGCAGCCTGGCCGTAGTATAGAAATAGACGTGTTGGGGTTTAAGTGGGCCACTAGTGGGCCGATTGGATCGAGTGAGGCATCAATGAAAAGCATACGTGAGGGAGTATCCAACGGGCTGGGTGTGACGTGGAACTGACGTCATTCTGCGCATGCGCAGTAGAGAAAGTGTATGGAAATAGACATTTTGGCGCCGACATGGGTCACTATGGGTCCGATGGAGCCGTATGAGGTCTTATTTTGAAGCTCTCGTGAAGCAGCATCCGGCTGGACTCAGGGTTCGTCCGTGTTCAAGAGTCTGCGCATGCGCAATCTGGTCGTAGTATAGAAAGCAGGCATGTTGAGGGATGCGTGGGGGTGTGTTTGACCCACCACTATGGGTCCATGGTTGTGGTTGGGTGGTGGTGTGGGTTCTGCGCACAGACGTCACTTCCGGGTTTCACTAAAACTACCTTCGAACACAGAAGAGTTCCAATGTTCCCCTTAGACGTAGGGTCCGGATGTTCAACATCCGGGTTTTCCCCGGCCCGGCCCGGCCCCGCCCCGCCCTGGCCGCAGCGCGCGCGCGCGCGGGTTATCCGGAAGTGCGCGGCATCACCGGAAGTGCGCGGGTGAATGTCGGGTCAAAAGGTCAAAGGTCACATCCAGGTCAAAAGGTCTCCCTTTCGGCAAGGTTCGGCAACAATGGTTGCGGCATCGATATACAGAGCTTGAACCCAAAAAGGGGATTGTAAATTAACCTGGGAAGGATGGGCAGGTCCATTTGGACCAATCAGCGGTCGAGAAAATGAGCCAATGAGTGATCGATAAAAGAACCAATGGACGGGTACTAGAATTTCGCTCACGTCTGCGCCTACATCCGGGTATTAGAAGGCTTTCGCCTACGCCCGCGCCTACATCCGGATACTTCTATGTAGGTGTATAAAAGTGGGAATGTTTAGGGCAATGCTGCATTCATTGGCCTGCTTGACCTGACCAGCCTGAGCCTGCCTCACCAGCCTGAGCCTGCCTCACCGGAGCTATACCATGAGACGTGGAGAAGATTTTCCAGGGGATCCTCCGGCGCTGTAATCTTTGTTGTTGTTGTTGCTCTCTTTTTTGGACTAACCCATCAGAATAGTACGTATCACGGACTACACCCGTAGAGCTACGTCTAGGCGCGCATGTGTGACATGGTCTATAAAAGACGTCTCTTTGGATCCTACACCTCCATTCCTACGGTTTCAGAGCCATGACGGACACCCGTCCCTATGCGAGTCGCATTTTGCAGCATGCGACCGTGGTTAATTCGCTCACGGGTTACCGAGCAGTGGTTCGGTCCATGTTTTCAGATGGCGACGACAACGAGGGGCGACGCCAGATCCTGAACGAGTTCACAGAAGCGGTCCTCGATAGAGTGCACTCGATGGAGAGGTGTGCCATCACTCACCACTACTGGACTATGACAGCCATCCTTGATGCTCGGGCTATGGACCACGAGCGCTCACGCCGGAATCAGCGACGGCTGGTTGGCCTAGTCATGGTCTGTGCCCTATTGACCCTGACGCTGTGGCATTGACAGTGGGACCTGACTATAGATACGAGGGTCAGACACAGTGTGCGTCATTCAACGATCGTCATTGGGTCAACCATGTCACCAGTTCTACGAGCCATCCTTCCCCTTACACCCCGGGTGGGGTTACACGTCTATGAAGATAAAGTCACCCTCGTGGAAGACCGTGGAGATGTTTGCTGGTCGCGGTCACGCTACACCGTGACGGCTGGACCAAATTTAAACGGGTGTTGAGCGGCGAGCTCGACGGACACCTCATCCCCATAGACAATGCCATCTACACCGTGGACCCTTCTTCCCACGCCTGGGCCGCTACCAAGACCCTACGCGAGGCTTCACCCTAGACCCCGATCTGTGGACAGCCTTCGAGAAAGTGGTGCCTATCGTGGACCAGCTGTTTACACCGGACGAGCGGTCATCAGACGAGTTGGAGTGGGCTCGTGCCCTGAGAGAAGCGGCGGCAGAACCCAATGAACAAATGTCTAGCAATGAACCAGACGACGATGCCATTGATTACCCGGCTAGACTTTGACCACCCGATCCTTTGATCTCACGGGGTCCTCCCTATAAATACGAGAGACAGTCAAATCTGGTACCATTCACGTACTGACCATGACGGAGCATATAATACTGGCGTATCTCAGCTTGACCCCCGAGGTTTTCCTGCACGTTTATGCAGATAAGTTCGATATCATGGAGGAGGTGGGAGACATCTGTGATGCGGACCCTACACAACCGTGCCCGGCCCACATTCGTCTGTCCCGAGAGGGCTGGACCAAATTCAAACGGATGTTGTCTGGTGCACTGGACGGCGACCTCATCCACTTGTGTCACGATGTGTACATCCGACGCGGCCTATAGTGCATTGTCGGCTCTCTATCGAGCGGCCAAACCCCAGGGGATACAACGTGCCCAAGTCCGAGATTGGTTAAGAAAACAAGACACCTATACCTTACATCGATCTGCCCGTCGCCATTTTCTACGGAACCGGGTCATCGTGGGAGGAATAGATGCCCAGTGGCAAGCGGATTTGGTCGATATGAGCGCCTTTGCCAAACACAACGATGGGAATCGGTATATCTTGACGTGCATCGATATCCTATCCAAGTATGCGTGGGTGGTACCCATCCGGACGAAAACGGGGCGAATCTCATAGCGGCGTTCAAAGACATCTTCAAGACCGGGCGCAAACCTTTGTATTTGCAAACCGACGAAGGCACGGAATTCCTCAACAGACCGTTCCAACAGTTTCTGAAAGCCCAGAAGGTGTTTTTCTTCCATACGTACAACGAGACCAAGGCTTCCGTGGTGGAAAGGTTCAACAGGACATTCAAAGGCTGCATGTATAAATATTTCACCTATAAGAATACAAGGCGGTACATCGATGTTCTCCCGAAACTTGTGAGTGGTTACAATCGAGCCTATCACCGGAGTATAGAGAGAGCCCCCATTACCGTGACCCAACGCAATGAAGCCCAAGTCCGGCGTGTCTTGTACCCCAGCCAATCGCAGCGAACGACGAAGGCGGTGTACAAGGTCGGGGAGCCTGTACGGATCAGTAAAGTCAAAGGTCAATTTGAGAAAAGTTACTTGCCCAACTGGAGCGATGAGCACTTCCTGATTAAACGGCGCCTACCCCGACAGCAGCGAGTCTATGAACTGGAAGATCTTCAAGGGGAACCGTTGCTAGGGACGTTTTACGAGACGGAATTACAGCCTGTCGTAAAAACACAGCAAGACTACTACACGGTGAAGCAGATTTTGAAAACGGAACGCGGACGTGGCAAACTGTTTCATTTCGTCAAATGGCAAGGCTGGCCTAGTTCCTTCAATTCCTGGGTCGCTGCCAACCAGGTGAAACGACTATAAAGCCAGACACCACTGCCGTCATCCTTCATTCCACGTCCGACCACAGTGCTATGGACAAACAGCAGCTGCCTCTGAACACAGCGTCTCCCAAAACGCGCAAAGCGCAAGTGGGCTTTGTGGTGATACTGCTACCCCTGCTGAGTGTGTTGTACGGAGGTGTGTTTTACGACGTAGCCTATGTCAGCACGTTACTTAACCAACTGAGAACACCAGCCATCAGTGAAACCGGTCTACAGATAGCACCAGTCAACCCCGTATCGAGCCCAGTCACCACCACACTCCGTGTACAAGCCCCATCGAGCTCCACACCAAGCTCCACACCTACACCAAGTACACCCACTACGTCTGAAAACCCACCGGATTTCATCCCTCACACTGAACAGACAACGACGACCGACGTTGTACCCACCACCATCATCACTCGCAGTGAACAGACAACGACGACCGACGTTGTACCCACCACCACCACTCCAGTTCACTCGTACCAAATTTACAAGAGCGGGTTACCACGACAGCGCATACAGCTCGAACCATGGACCCTCGGTGGCAGCATCCCTTCACTTGCGTCATCGCAGGACCGACGGGCTCCGGCAAAACGCACTTCGTCAGGAAGCTCCTTCAACACGCCGAAAGCATGATCACCCCACCCATTGCCCGAGTGGTGTTACGGAGAATGGCAGGCAGCGTATGAAGCAATGCCCCACATCACATTCGTGGAAGGCCTACCCAACCTGGCCGATTTGGAACCCGACACCTTGGTGGTTCCGGATAATCTCATGGCGGAGACGGATGCGCGGGTCACCCAACTCTTTACCAAAGGCAGCCATCATCGACGGCTCAGCATCATCTACATTGTGCAGAATCTGTTCAGTAAAAACAAAGAACATCGGAACATCAGCTTAAATGCCCACTACCTGGTGGTCTTCAAAAACCCGAGAGATACCATTCAACTGCTGCACCTGGCGAGACAGATGTATCCCGGCCGCACACCGTTTGCGTTGGAAGCCTTCAAAGATGCCACAACCCCTCAGCACGGGTATATGCTCTTCGACCTCAAGCAAGCCACCCCCGACCACCTTCGACTACGGACCGGCATCTTTCCCGGAGAGACCCACCACGTGTGCATGCAAAAATAATGTAAACACATCCACAGTGGCGCCCCCAGCTGGGGTGTGTGTGTTTGATGATGGGGATAATAAGAAGAATTAATACCACAGCATGGTTGACTTTGTCTCTGTTCTCTGAAGTAGATAAAAAGAGCGGAGTTGTGGGTTCTAGCATTAGTTGTACATGATGTCTGCGCGAGTACGGAAGCACGCTCCTACGCTCCGTGTATTGAAGACGGCCCCACCCGAGTTGGTCCGAACCATTGTACGTGGTGCGGACCCTGACCGTGTACGCTGTCTGTGCGAGATCGGGTACAACCTGTTAAAAGGCAACGTACCACTGACTCCGGCTCAGAAGACCAAGTTGGCCAAGCATAAGACAGGTCTCCGAACCCTAGTCCAGAAGCGGGTCCCTCAAACACAAAAGAAAAAGGTGTTACAGAAAGGCGGCTTTCTCGGGGCCATCTTAACACCGTTGGCCGCTTCCGTTTTGGGTCTAGTATTGGGTGGACTCTTCGGCGGACAATGAACCACACGAAACAAATGGTCCTCGTCGAACCACGGTTCCTTCAAAACCTCCAATCGCCCTACCCTGTCCCACCTACGGTGAAGACCATAAACACCCTCGATGGAGAGATGCAACAGATCTTACAGAGACCGGGGTTAAGCGACAGTGAGAAAGTACAACGGTACAATGAGACGCTTCAACGGTACATGCCGTTCATGGACCAATACCAATCCCTCTCTACCCCAGCACCACCACCACCACCACCACGTGACACACTGCCTACCTCAGCACCGCTCCAACAGCTGCCATTACCAGGGGTACCACCCACAGCCCCACAGTGGGTCGAAGACGAAGTGCTGAAGAGTGTACCTGCATCGTTCAAGAAACAAGCTGGCCTGGTATTACAACGGATGAAACACAATCCTAACATGACTTGGAATGATAAAGGCGAACTCCTGGTACAGAATCAGGTGGTCCCCGGGACCCACATGACGGATTTAATGAATGACCTGATGCGTCAACGCAGGTCGCACACGGATACTCGAGGATGGGAGGTCTTCGCTCAAGGCTTGAAAGACATGCATGTACCACAGGAATTGGTGGGGAACCCCCACCGCTGCGCCTTTATGCAGCGGATCCAGCAATCGCCGAGTGGCCCACTACCTTCTTGGGAAGCCGATTGGGAACCGGAGTCACCCCCCAAAACACCACCACAACGGGCACCTTCTTTTCAGGCCTTTAAAAAACCATCCTCGATCAGGACATCCCACATCTCCAGAGCCGTGACACGTAGCAAGTCAACGCGACGAACACGACGCCGGACACAACCGCCCAAGGCTTGGAACACCTATTAAAACCAACAGCAGCAGCAGGACAGCTCAGTCGCCATGTTTTACCTCACCCTACCCAGTAACAGTTCGCTGGATGTGTTTCCTGACAACACCTTGGCCAAGTACGTCACCCAGTTACCGCAACCGTTGCATTTACCTGGACGATGGGAATGCGGCCTCGTGGATATCCAATACCCTTACCCGTGGTACAACGTGCGAGCCAATGAAGTGTGGTACGAGGTGACCTACGAAGGCAAAAACACCCGACTCACCCTCCCCGAAGGCCATACGATACCCCCAAGGAGTTCATGGGTGGGCTGACAAGACTGTTGCATTATAAGGCTCTACGGGAGGTCACGAATACTTCAAAAGCCATCAAATCGTTTCCCTTCAAGAATCACGTGGACTTCGATTACAACGCACACAACGGCAAGGCACAGATCCTCCTCACCGCCAACGTGATTGTCGTACTGAGTCCTATCCTACAGCAAATGCTGGGTCTCGCTCACGCGACCTACACGGGTCCATCCGAGGACCATGACCAGAACCCGATGGATATGAAGTCGGGTATGTACGGACTCTATGTCTACTCGGACGTGGTCGACAACCACATCGTGGGCGATATCAACACACCTCTGTTACGGGTGGTGCCCATTAAAAAGACGTATGGAGATCAAGTCACCCACAGTTTCACTCACATGACATGCTCTACCTACCCGTACGACTAACCGACATCAACACTATCACGGTGGATATAAGAGATGACACGGGACGACCGGTGGCATTCGAACGAGGAAAAGTGGTGCTGACACTTCATTTTCGACAAGCACGTGCTCCCCACTTTGTATAATGAAGGTCCCTTACGAGTGCGATGCACGAAGCTATATGGACTATTATGCCCAACAGGCCGGCGGTGGCCTTCCCGTCTTTAGTGGTGCACGCATGCAATGAGGACATGGGCTGGGGAACATACTCGGGAGCATCGTCAAAACGTTCCTGCCCTTGATGACGCGTGGGGTGTAAGCGATCGGCAAACAAGCGGTACGCAGAGGACTGCAAGTGGCCGGTGATGTCTTGGGGGGTACGGCACCCAAAGAAGCCTTGAAACGGCGGGCCAAAGAAGCGGGAGGCGTCTTGGTCGCCAAAGCACAACGCACCGCAGGGAATAAAAGACCACGCACCAGTAGACGACCGACCCAGCGACGACGCACATCTAGACCCAGGATATCTTTTCTTAACCATGTCCTTGATCCACGCAGAGTCCTGTCCCTCCACCAACAGTGAATTTGATTTGTGGACCGTGCCGCTCACACAGACCAGTGCCGAACAAGGATTATGGGTGGAGCATCTCCCACTCTCCAGCATCAACGAAACAGGGCCCATCAAGTTCACCATCAGTAATGCGGATACGGCCTATGTGGATTTAGCCCATACGTACTTGTATGTGAAAGCCAAGGTCGTCAATGGGGATGGCTCCAGAATCATCCAAGCTGCAACGGTGGGCCCGACGAATCTGTGGCTGCACTCGATGTTTCAACAGGTGGATATTTTTCTCAGCGACAAACTCATCAGTGACTCGATCAACACGTACCCCTATCGAGCCTACATCGAGACACTGTTGTCGCATGGACAAGAAGCTTAAAAATCTCAGCTGACAGCCGCTTTATTCTACCAGGACACAGCCGAGCACATGGACACGGTGGACAATGAAGGATATAACAAACGGAAGGCTTTCACTGCGAACGGCGCCTCGTTGGATCTCATGAGTCGACTACACGCAGACATTTTCATGCAAGACCGGTACCTCTTGAACAAGATCCCCATCAAAATCCGACTGATACGGGCGCCTCCGACCTTCGCCTTGATGGCCACTAACGTAGACGGGCATGCAGCTGACTATAAGATTGTCATCCAAGACGCAGTCCTGTATGTCCTGACCCCCACCTTAGAGAACGACCATCAGCTGGCCCTGGCCAAGCAAGGCAATTTACGGTTGGAAATTCACTTTGCACGAGCCCTCGGGACCACCGTCAATGTGATCTGCTACGCCGAGCTTGACAACATCATTCAAGTGGACAAGGCGCGCAACGTCCTGTGTGACTTCTCCACCTAACATGGATACAGACCAGATAACCACCGTGCTGGAGAATGACCCAGGGACACGTATGGTCTTTCAAGGGGTGTTCGCCCGAGATGTGTTCCCATTAGACCGTATGTATCCTGCTGCTTACGTTCTCAACACGGACCCGATGGATCGGCCCGGTGAACACTGGGTGGCCGTGTACTTGACAGAAGCGCAGGGCGAATACTTTGACCCGTACGGCCTGCCACCCCTCCATCCCGATTTAACAGACTTCATGGATCAAGGCACAGAGACGTGGTGTTGGAACAGTCAAACGTTGCAAAGCCTGACCAGTAGCGTGTGCGGACAATATTGCTTGTTTTACCTGTACCATCGATGCCGGGGAAGGACCGTATCTACCATCGTACAGATGTTTGACGAGTACCCCCAGGCCGAGGACCGCGATGTACTCGTATATGACTGGGCCGCCGATCATTTCAATGTACAAGCCCCGTTCTGGGCTTAATTTCTTTCAATGTACAAGCCCCCTGTTCTGGGCTTCAGTTCTTTCAATGTACAAGCCCCCTGTTCTGGGCTTCAGTATTCACGTGGTTGTTCTCACGTTGTTGTTGTTCACTGAATAAAAAAATGAGATCTCACCAAAAAACCCTGTCTTGTGTGTTTTCTATATGAGCATAGTGCATGAAGGCTATAACAGACATGTGGGGATTCGGTCAAACTGGCCTTGAACACCGTATTAGCCAATCAGTGGCCTAGGATGGGGCCAAAGGTAACCCATCAATGTTCAGAAAACAATGCAAGAGCACTGCAGTAAAATGGTGAGCCAACGAAATCAGTCCACAGACCAAGTACATGTTTTGGGCTAGGTTAAGAGCGGGCATTCCAACATTTGACGATGAGTTACAAGTTACAAGAGCAACAAGTGGAGTGAAAAAAAGCTACAGAGGTTATAGGTGCGGAAAGACATGACCGAATCCCCACATGTCACCACGAAGACCAAAAAAACCCTGTCTTGTGTGTTTTCTATATGAGCATAATGCATGAAGGCTATAACAGACATGTGGGGATTCGGTGAAACTGGCTTTGAACACCGTTGAGAAAGTAGCCCATCAGTGGCCTAGGATAATCCGAAATTCACCCGCACACTGCCGGTGATGCCGCGCAGGCGTGCGGCCGGAGTAGCCCGCGCGCGCGCGCGCTGCGGCCGGGGCGGGGCGGGCCGAGCCGGGGCGGGCCGGGCCGGGCCGGGCCGGACCGGGGAAAACCCGGATGTTGAACATCCGGACCCTACGTCTAAGGGGAACATTGGAACTCTTCTGTGTTCGAAGGTAGTTTTAGTGAAACCCGGAAGTGACGTATGTGCGCAGAACCCACACCACCACCCAACCACAACCATGGACCCATAGTGGTGGGTCAAACACACCCCCACGCATCCCCCAACATGCCTGCTTTCTATACGACGACCAGACTGCGCATGCGCAGACTCTTGAACACGGACGAACCCTGAGTCCAGTCGGATGCTGCTTCACGAGAGCTTCAAAATAAGACCTCATACGACTCCATCGGACCCATAGTGACCCATGTCGGCGCCAAAATGTCTATTTCCATACACTTTCTCTAATGCGCATGCGCAGAATGACGTCAGTTCCACGTCACACCCAGCCCGTTGGATACTCCCTCGCTTATGCTTTACATTGATACCTCACTCGATCCAATCGGCCCACTAGTGGCCCACTTAAACCCCAACACGTCTATTTCTATACTACGGCCAGGCTGCGCATGCGCAGACTACTGACAACGAACGACACACTAGCCCAGGCGGATGCTCCCTCACGACAGCTTCAAAATAAGACCTCATACGACACCATAGGATCATTAGGAGCTCACCTAAACCCTAAAACGTCTATTTCCACACCCTTTTCCCAGAATGCGCATGCGCAGAATGTGGACAACGGCCGAGACACTAGTCCAATCGGATGCCCCCTCACATATGCTTCACATTGATACCTCACTCGATCCAATCGGCCCACTCGTGGCTTACCTAGATCCCAAAACGTCTATTTCCATACCATTTTCCCACAATTCCCTGTCTGCGCATGCGCAGAATGTGGACAACGACCGAGACACTAGTCCAGGCGGATGCCCCCTCACATAGGCTTCACATTGATACCTCATACAACTCCATCGGCCTATTAGGGACCCCCCTCGATCCCAAAACGTCTATTTTCATACACTTTGTCTACTGCACATGCGCAGAATGACGATATTCCAACCTCACACGCACCCCATCGGATGCTCCTTCACGAATGCTTCACATTGATACCTCATACGACTCCATCGGACCATTAGGGGCTCCCCTAGATCCCAAAACGTCTATTCCATACCCTTGGTCTACCGCGCATGCGCAAAATGACCATATTCCAACCCCACACCCAGCCCATCGGATGCCCCCTCACATATGCTTCACATTGATACCTCACTCGACTCCATCGGACCACTAGTGACCCACCTAGACCCCTAAACGTCTATTTCCATACCCTTGGTCTACCGCGCATGCGCAGAATGACGATATTTCAACCCCACACCCACCCCATCAGATGGCCCTTCACGAATGCTTCACATTGATACCTCACACGACCCAATCGGTACACTAGGGAGCCCTCTCGCCAACTTAGGGATCTCCGTGACATCTTCGGACACCTCCGTGTCTCTTCGGTGATTTCCGTGACATCTTCGCAACATTGTAGCGAACGTGCAACAAGGTTGCAATTCGGGGAGCCAGGTGTTCGGCACGTGACAACCCCCAGCCCAAGCAGACGACAGCGAAATTCTGGCGGGAAAACCTCGTGGAAGTGAACGACATTGTGGGAAAAACCCCACTTGTATCTTGGGGAGGATAACATCTTCATACATTACTACTACTGGAACGACATTGTGGAAAAACCCCACAACGGACGTACCCGAAAAGACGCGGAGGTGAACGACATTGTGGAAAAACTGCACAGACAGGTCAGTACATATCCTATCATGTTCACAGGTCACGCTCCATTCACCCAGACCGGAAGTGACGTCATACGGGACTGGTGGCGCCCCCTGGCGAAAAAAAAGGGGAACCAAGAGTAACCTCCCTGGAAAAGTTGACTTGAAATCACGGCTCCCTACTACTCTCGTGCTTCTATTCTTACCATCGATCACTGGAGATATCATCGACTCGATTCAGAGTTGTTCCTTTCACTTCCGTACGGCCAACAAAGCATCAAGCTGAAGCACGAGACTGGAAATGATTTCAAACGTTGTTTGAAGGGGAAGACGCCCAAAATAGGACTCCTCAACCGGCATTAGGGCAAAGGTCACATGATCAAACATGGCGGTCTGGTACCTTACGTATAGACAATTCTCAACGCTTCCAAACAGTCAGCAGTTATTCGATTAAGGGCTATGTACACTGAATATATCTATACACACATCTCCAGGATGTTTGGTCGTCTCATCCGATTATAAGTTACGTCATCGGATTACCTGCAGGATGTTACGCCATCTCATCCCATTATCACTTTCAGATGTCTCTTCCACTTCATCGGATAATCTACAGATAGTGCGTCATCTCATCCGATTAAACGTTACGTCATCGGATTACCCACATGATGTTACGTCATCCTATCAGCTTTAACGTCATTAAGCACATATGATCCCGGATTAACGTGAATTCATCACTTCCACTTCCATTTGGGCCCTTTTACTACTCACCGGTTCCAAATGTAAATTTTGTTTTCAGACAATACTATTAGAAAGACTGAACAGATTCTTTCGAGTGGATGTCTTGCCACAATTTGGTATGTGGATGTCTTGCCACAATTTGGTATGTGGATGTCTTGCCACAAGATGTCACTTGAGATTGCATTTCGAATTGAAATGAATTTGAATTGAATTTATTCGCTTAATCTTATACAACGTCCAAACATATACCCATATTTGGATGGCCCTAGCTCCAGGAGGCTCAACTTGAAATTAAATTTTCGGACAACGAAATTCCAAGAAGGCGTAACAGATTCTTCCCAAATATGGTGCATAGATATGAAGTAGTGGTGTGTCCCGCCTAGCAACACCCAGAGCGATAGAGAGCTAAAATATCCCCGTTATAATTGTCCCATCCAACCACCCGAATTCTACGTCTTGTCTCAATGAATCCCACCCTCATCTCCCTAAAAAAGTGCGTGCCCCGAAGCTTTCCGAACTTGTAGCTTCGGACCAAAACCGGTTCGGGGCGGTTCTGATCGGAACTAGCCCAAATAATGCAATCTCCTGGCACACGGTTCATTTCGGGATACCAGGGATTAACAGTTCCGAGCGTATAGCTACCGCTACAACTATAATGCCACAAATTTGCTCTGGATCGCTTTCCACCCGCAAATGCCCAATGGTGGCGCCAACTGTAAATTTTGTTTTCAGACAAGAACATTAGAAGGTCTGAACAGATTCTTTTCATATTTGGTATGTGAATATTCCACAAGATGTCACTTTCCGTCCACGTATGTCGAACGTGGCACCACCTGGGGGCCAACTTTAAATTTGGTTTAAAGTCAGTAGAATTGATATGACAGAATGGATTCTTTCCCAATTTGGTAAGTGGGTATTATGTTACAAGATGTCTTCTGGACTCAATTCCCATCAGTAGTAGTTAAAAGCTAAAAAAGATAACATTGGCCTCTTTGCACTTAAACTTGAGGGATAACTCTTGATTTCCGTGAAGCGTCCGACAGGGGGCGCCACCAGCTCAAGGTTATGGATTGCATCAGCATTGGTTGGGTGCCAAGTTTTGACCACTATAGGTCTGGCAACCTTTGACCTTGTATTCCTCCGCGGTGATGCGGTCATGTCTGGCGGTGATGCGGTCACGGGAGAAAGCCTCCGCGGAGAAAAAGTAGTCCCCAGACATCAAGTACGCTGCATGGTCCGATTGGGTCGTATGAGGTATCAATGTGAAGAATTCGTAAAGGGGCATCTGATGGGCTGGGTGTGGGGTTGAAATAGCGTCATTCTGCGCATGCGCGGTGGACAAAGGTATGGAAATAGACGTTTTGGGGTCTAGGGCAGCCACTAATGGTCCGATGGACTCGTATGAGGTATCAATGTGAAGCATTCGTAAAGGGGCATCCGATGGGCTGGGTGTGGGGTTGAAATATCGTCATTCTGCGCATGTCCGGTGGATAAAGGGTATGGAAATAGATGTTTTGGGGTCTAGGGGAGCCACTATTGGTCCGATTGGGTCGAGTGAGGTATCAATGTGAAACCTATGTGAGGGGGCATCTGATGGGCTGGGTGTGGGGAAACCTATGTGAGGGGGCATCTGATGGGCTGGGTGTGGGGTTGAAATATCGTCATTCTGCGCATGCGCGGTGGACCAAGGGTATGGAAATAGACGTTTTGGGGTCTAGGACAGCCACTAATGGTCCGATGGAGTTGAGTGAGGTATCCATGTGAAGCATTCGTAAAGGGGCATCCGATGGGCTGGGTGTGGGGTTGAAATATCGTCATTCTGTGCATGCGCGGTGGACAAAGGGTATGGAAATGGACGTTTTGGGGTCTAGGGAAGCCACTATTGGTCCGATTGGGTCGAGTGAGGTATCAATGTGAAACCTATGTGAGGGGGCATTCGATGGGCTGGGTGTGGGGTTGAAATATCGTCATTCTGCGCATGCGCGGTGGACCAAGGGTATGGAAATAGACGTTTTCGGGTCTTTGTGGGCCACTGGTGGTCCTATGGAGTCGTATGAGGTATCAATGTGAAGCCTATGTGAGGGGGCATCCGCCTGGACTAGTGTCTCGGCCGTTGTCAACATTCTGCGCATGCGCAGATGGGAATTGTGGGAAAAGGGTATGGAGATAGACGTTTTGGGATCTAGGTAAGCCCCTAGTGGGCCGATTTGGTCAAGTGAGGTATCAATGTGAAGCATATGTGAGGGGGCATCTGCCTGGACTAGTGCCTCGGTCGTTGTTAACATTCTGCGCATGCGCAGACAGGGAATTGTGGGAAAAGGGTATGGAAATAGACGTTTTGGGGTCTAGGTGGGCCACTATTGGTCCTATGGAGTCGTATGAGGTATCCATGTGAAGCATTCGTGAAGGGGCATCCGCCTGGACTAGTATGACGTGGAACTGACGTCATTCGCATGCGCATGCGCAGTAGGCCAAGTGTATGGAAATAGGCGTTTTGGGGTCTAGGTGGGCCTCTCGTGATCCGATGGAGTCGAGTGAGGTATCAATGTGAAGCAGTCGTGAGGGAGCATCCCCCTGGACTAGTGTGTCGTCCGTGTACGACATTCTGCGCATGCGCAGACAGGGAATTGTGGGGAAAGGGTATGGAAATAGACGTTTTGGGGTCGAGGTGAGCCCCTAGTGGACCGATGGTGTCTTATGAGGTATCGTTGTGAAGCATTCGTGAAGGAGCATCCACCTGGACAAGTGTGTCGTTCGTGTTCAACATTCTGCGCATGCGCAGACAGGAAATTGTAGAAAAAGGGCATGGAAATAGACGTTTTGGGGTTTAGGTGGGCCACTATTGGTCCGTTGGAGTCGAGTGAGATATCAATGTGAAGTACACGTGGGGGAGCGTCCGACTTGGTGGATGTGGGGTAGGAATATCGTCATTCTGCGCATGCGCAGGCAGGCCGTAGTATGGAAATAGGCCTTTCGGGGCCGATATGGACCACTAGTGGTCCAAATGGGTTGTGGGAGGTGTCAAAGTGAAGCTTTTGTGGGGTAGAGTCAGAATGGCGTGTTTTTTATTGCAAGTCGCATCAATCTGCGCATGCGCAGTTGGGTCTAGTAAGTAAAGTGGCCATTTTGGGGCAGTGAAGGAAGGTATTTGGTGTAGAGATGGACCAATATTGTTCCGAATGCGTCGTGTGGGGTGTCATTTTGTAGCTCACGGGGTGTACACACCGATATGAAGGATGTCCACTGCATCTGTGACGTCATCGGTGACATCATCAGTACGAGTAGTAGCCAAAGAGGGCGTTTTGGGGGCGGTGAAGGAAGGTATTTGGTGTAGAAATGGACCATCCTTAGTCCGAGTGCGTCGTGTAAAGTGGCATCCTGTAGCAACGCCCGCCAACGCCAAGCTCAACGCTTCAACGCCGTGGTGAATTAGCCCAAAAGCTCTCATTTTTCTAGACACCAATACATCGAAACGCAGTGACGCCCGTTCTTGGGAGTCTTTTTCAACCAGGAACTAAACTGGAAGACACACATCAACTACATCTGCAATAAGGTCTCTCGAAACATAGGAATTATTAACCACATAAAATACTCCATAAACAAAAAATCTTTATATATCCTATACTATTCAATGATATTCCCATATCTATCCTACTGTAATCTTCTGTGGGGAAATACTTATATCACTCATCTAAACCAGCTATTTCTGCTACAGAAGCGAGCGCTGAGGGTAATAACTTTGTCAAAAAAACGCGACCATACGCAACCATTATTTACAGATCTAAAAATACTACAACTTTCTAAATTGAACTTTTATGCCTGCCTCTTATTGGCTCATAAATTTATGCACCATCCTGAATTATTACCAGAAGCATTCCGAAACTACTTCACACGACAATCAGACGTCCACCGCTACCAAACCAGAGGCCAACACCTTAATCTTTACCGACCAATTTATAAATCGAACATCTCCTTCTACACCACAAAAACTACAGGACCCCGAGAGTGGAACAAACTACCTCCCCTGATGAAGTCCATCAAATCAATCTCATTATTTAAATCAAAACTCAAAGAACATCTCCTGCGTAACTGACCCAAACCATCACATTCGAGGCTAAAAAAAACAAAACATAAAAATAAAAAGATAACATCAAATGAAAAAGAAAATTATGACATATAAAACTAAATAGAAATATTCGCAATATGACTTACATGATGACAATGATATAATAATGTCTTAATGAATTGCTTATTTAAGTCTGAAGAGAGTAAATTATAATTATTATTATTTGTAAATTACTAAGTTCAGTATGTTACAGATACTTATAGATATATATATATATATATATACATAACGACATATCTTTCTATTGGGATAGAACAAGCCCTTTGGGGTTTTATTCCCGCCAATTTTCATTGCATGCTATATAACGCTATTGATTTGTATACTACCTTTCTGTAATTCAGCAACATGTTACTACATGTACCTATATATTGGTTGGTGAATAAAATTCAATTCAATTCAATACGGCCTAGCATAACACCTTGCCATCATGATATAGACTGGAGAGAGAACAACAACAACAACAAAGATGACAGAAGAGAGAACAACAACAACAGCAAGTTTTTTCATATAGTTTATTCTCCCCAATGTTACATCATACCCACGCTGGGGGAGCCGCGTTGGGTATGTTTACAATACAATACAAGGCCGCCATTTGGCACTGCATCTGTCATACTCGTTCTTGCCCGTTAGATGTATTCTCAGCTGCTCTTGTCCAATCAGAAGTCGCCATTTCAGAAAGTCCTATCTTCGGCCATGTTCGCTTCTGAACCGTTTGTTCTAATCGTCATCGGGCAGGCCAGGATTCCGTTGAGGCAACAGATCCTCAGATACTTGTTTGCGCATTCTGAGTATCTATCAGTGCATGGGTGAATACATTCAGCCGACGGGTTGGTCGGTCAGCTTGGTCACGAAAAACGTAACATTGGTGACATTCTCCACTATCCACTTGGTGTTGGGGCGCTGTTGTTGGGCCGATTCCAAGACATCCAATTTGTCCACTTGGTCCAGCATCGTGTCTAGAGACGCCATATCCGTGATGGTAAACGTTTGGTCAAATACTCGCATGTTACTTCTCGGGTAAAAGTATCGAACTTGGTCTGTCTCCTTATGCTGCAGCACATAACCAAACGCCAGATTTAATTTGAAGGACGTAGCTTGGTCTTTGAAGATGGCTTCCACGTAGCTGCGTAAACGGACGAGGTCGGTCTGTCGGAAATTGTAGATATCTTGAATAGGGCGATGATGGTGGAAACAGTGCCGTATCATGGGCCAATGGCGCCGATAGATGTCACTCACTGGATGGTCTTCGTGTAACAGATCGCTAGGAGCAGCCACCGCATCTTCCAGAAAATGTTCGTTGTTGTCAGGCGTATGACTCGAAACAGTAATGCTAGTGATCGCATCACCAGTGGCATTCGTCTCCCCGGGCTCATCTTCACTAGGTCTGACCCTCCTGGGTGCCTCTTTAGTGGGACGGACCATGAATCAAACGCTGATGACGTCTTAACTGACTGGGTCGTTTGAAGAGTTGACCACATTCATTACATTGTTCCATCGCGCTCTCGTGAAGTGAACGTTCGTGGCGCAGTAAAGCATCTTCCCGATTAAATGACCGTGCGCAAGTTATACAAGTATACCGTGCGCCGTTGTGGATGGAGGACTCATGCCGTCGCAAATCTTCTGGGCGAGTAAATGGCTTCAGGCAGGTCGAACAAGAGAACATGTCGGCTGCGTATCAGAAAATGCTGAACATTCACACCTACCGCCACTTTTATAAGCCCTCAGCCCACAAGAACTCTCCTACGTTGTTCTCTCCAACAATCAGCGCATCGCTGTCCTGTACACTCGGGTGCGCACTTGTCACATGTCTACGTACACACCGTAACATGTAAAAACTTGTAACAAAATGTATTATACCGAATCTGTCATATTCGTCCAATCAGAAATCGCCGTTTCAGAAAGTTCCATCTTTGCTCGGTGTGACCTAATATGATTCTTACTCATTCATTCATCCGTCTGTACATATGTTAGAAGTATCTCTTTCGAGATAATTGTGTCCTATATTTTTCCATACAAGGAAAAAACTGCCTTTGGTGGCAAGCTCTCACTTCGCCCACTGTAAAATCTCCTCTCTCCTCGTGCAAAGATCGCACCCGACTAAGGGTACACCTTCAAGGCAGGTGAGGCATCGCTGGCGATGGTAGCGGACATCTCCGGGCTCTTCCCTGGTTGAGCTGTAAACCACACTGAAGAAATTATCTATCATTTCCATAGTTATGGGTAGGTATCTTTTGGTAACTCTTTTGGGGAGTCGAGCGGGAACCGACACCTGTTCGTCAATCTTCAACGATTGCTCGTCTGCCTTGGGACTGGCTGGCTTTTCCATTTGATCGGGTCTGGTACAGGTTTTGAGAAATGTACATCTAACATGCGTGTTTCCGTATTGATAGTTAGAGGGGAAAAGAAGAGGGGAGGTGAGCGTCCTATCAACCAATCAGAAGCCACCATTTCAGAAAGTTTAATCTTCGTTCAGTGTAACCTAAACGTCTTCGGGCAATCTATGATACTGAAGCTCGGAGCTCCTACTTCTCCCATTCAACACTGGGATCAATTTCTATCGGCTCTTCAATTCGCGGCGGCGGATCGACCTCCATGGGTTCTTCCATTCTCAGATGCATTCTCATAGAAACTGAAATATCCGGTCTCGAGAGTGCCGAGCATGATCCGTGTATGACATTTTGGTGACGTCTCAATTGACTGGGATGCTTAAAGACTATATCACAATCTGCACATGTATGCGTGGGTACTGCGTGGCGTGCACGTGTGCGACAACGTAAACTGTCCAGGCGATGAAAGCGCTTCGAGCAAGCTGTGTAAGAGAACATATCGGCTGTGGATCTGGAAATGATGAATGCCGTAAAATTCTGGCTCTTATAGGCCAACATAGGAGTACCCGGATGTTCTACAGTCCCGAATGTTCCACAGTCCTCGGATTTACAAGAACCCGGATGTATACGGATGTGAAAGTCCCCGGATGTAAAAGTGCCCGCATGTTCACGAATGTTCCACCATCCCAGACTTATATCAGGCCCAGATTCTCGTTCGGAAGATATGGAGACTCTGAAGAGTCGTTCTTTTCTGTCGGTGTAAGACGGAACTGTCATTACCACAGCGTCAGTGTCAATAGGGCAAAGACCATGGCGAGACCAACGAGCCGTCGGTGGTTCCGGCGTGAGCGCTCGTGGTCCATAGCCCGGGCATCAATGATGGGTGTCATAGTCCAGTAGTGGTGGGTGATAGCACACCTCTCCATCGAGTCCACTCTGTCGAGGACCGCTTCTGTGAACTCTTTCAGGATCTGGCGTCGCCCCTGGTTGTTGTTGCCATCTGCAAACATGGATCGAACCACTGCTCTGTAACCCGTGAGTGAATTAACCACGGTCGCATGCTGTAAAATGCGAGTCGCATAGGAATGGGTCTCCGTCATGGCTCTGCAACAATAGGAATGGGGGTGTGGGATCCAGAGGGCTGTGTTTTATAGACCCTGTCACACATGCGCGCCTATACGTAGCTCTACGGGGTGTAGTCCGTGATAAGTAGTATTCTGATTGGTTAGTCCAAAAAAAGAGCAACAACAACAACAACAACAACAACAACAAAGATTACAGGTCAACCCTTTTATTATCCCCTCCATCACAGCACATCCACGCTGGGGAACCGCTATGGGTGTGTTTACAATTCACTTACGCTATTGTCCGTGTATTCAGAAGTTCATTGTGCTGATCTCAGACTGCTCTTGTCCAATCAGAAGCCGACTCTCAGAATAAGTATGTCATGTTGAAGGATGGAACACAAACTGTGGACGTCTTTCGGATTGATGGGGATCAACTGACTGTGGAGTCTGATGACTCGACTGCAATGATGGCATTCATGGCTGGGTACCTTATGAACCGTCCGTTGATGTCGCCGTAAATTATCCTTACGGTTAAATGACACACACACACACCTACACACAGATGTACACACACACACACACACACATACGTGTAAAGGCTCCCAACTGGGGACTTCTGACTGTACACCTACAACTGGGGACTCTATGAAATAAGCTTTTTATCAGTTATTTGTTGTTATAATCATCTTCCAATGGATATAAGGATGAGTGTCAGCTGTTCGAAAAATCTCCAATCATGACATGTCAATTTTTACAATAAAATTTAATATCGGACACACTTCACAAACATGCTCACAACTGAGAACTTCACACACTAGTCGTATACACAAAACACGTTGAAAATTCCAACTGGGGACTTTGCAATTTCGAGGGTTTTTGGGGTCAGATAACCCTCTGAAGCCAGATTAAATAAAGATACAACTGAGGACTTGGGTTCAGGTCCCCAGTTGTCAATAAGGTCCTCACTTGTAAGGTGTGTATTCACACTCAAGTCCCCACTTGGGAGGAAAGACACACCCACACATACACACACACACGCACACACACATGTTTGCAGATGGCAACGACAACGAGGGGCGACGCCAGATCCTGAAAGAGTTCACAGAAGCGGTCCTCGACAGAGTGGACTCGATGGAGAGGTGTGCTATCACCCACCACTACTGTACTATGACAGCCATCCTTGATGCCCGGGCTATGGATCACGAGCGCTCACGCCGGAACCACCGACGGCTCGTTGGTCTCGCCATGGTCTTTGCCCTATTGACACTGACGCTGTGGTAATGACAGTTCCGTCTTACACCGACAGAAAGGAACGACTCTTCAGAGTCTCCATACCTTCTGAAAGAGAATCTGGGCCTGATATAAGTCTGGGATGGTGGAACATTCGTGAACATGCGGGCACTTTTACATCCGGGGACTTTCACATCCGTATACATCCGGGTTCTTGAACATCCGAGGACTGTGGAACATTCGGGACTGTAGAACATCCGGGTACTCCTATGTTGGCCTATAAGAGCCAGAATTTTACGGCATTCATCATTTCCAGATCCACAGCCGATATGCGCTTTCATCGCCTGGACAGTTTACGTTGTCACACACGTGCACGCCACGCAGTACCCACGCATACATGTGCAGATTGTGATATAGTCTTTAAGCATCCCAGTCAATTGGTACGTCACCAAAATGTCATACACGGATCACGCTCGCCACTCTCGAGACCGGATATTTCAGTTTCTATGAGAATGCATCTGAGAATGGAAGAACCCATGGAGGTCGATCCGCCGCCGCGAATTGAAGAGCCGATAGAAATTGATCCCAGTGTTGAATGGGAGAAGTAAGAGCTCCGAGCTTCAGTATCATAGATTGCCCGAAGACGTTTAGGTTACACTGAACGAAGATTAAACTTTCTGAAATGGTGGCTTCTGATTGGTTGATAGGACGCTCACCTCCCCTCTTCTTTTCCCCTCTAACTATAAATACGGAAACACGCATGTTAGATGTACATTTCTCAAAACCTGTACCAGACCCGATCAAATGGAAAAGCCAGCCAGTTCCAAGGCAGACGAGCAATCGTTGTAGATTGACGAACAGGTGTCGGTTCCCGCCCGACTCCCCAAAAGAGTTACCTACCCATAACTATGGAAATGATAGATGATTTCTTCAGTGTGGGTTACAGCTCAACCAGGGGAGAGCCCGGAGATGTCCGCTACCATCGCCAGCGATGCCTGACCTGCCTTGAAGGTGTACCCCCGGCCGGGTGCGATCTTTGCACGAGGAGAGAGGAGATTTTACAGTGGGCGAAGTGAGAGCTTGCCACCAAAGGCAGTTTTTTCTTTGTATAGAAAAATATCGCCACAATTATCTCGAAAGAGATACTTCTAACATATGTACAGACGGATGAATGAATGAGTAAGAATCATATTAGGTCACACCGAGCAAAGATGGAACTTTCTGAAACGGCGATTTCTGATTGGACAGCCGCGAATACATCTAACGGACAAGGACGAATATGACAGATTCGGTAAAATACATTTTGTTACAAGTTTTTACATGTTACGGTGTGTACGTAGACATGTGACAAGTGCGCACCCAAGTGTACAGGACAGCGATGCGTTGATTGTTGGAGAGAACAACGTAGGAGAGTTCTTGTGGGCTGCGGGCTTATAAAAGTGGCGGTAGGTGTGAATGTTCAGCATTTTCTGATACGCAGCCGACATGTTCTCTTGTTCGACCTGCCTGAAGCCATTTACTCGCCCAGAAGATTTGCGACGGCATGAGTCCTCCATCCACAACGGCGCACGGTATACTTGTATAACTTGCGCACGGTCATTTAATCGGGAAGATGCTTTACTGCGCCACGAACGTTCACTTCACGAGGGCGCGATGGAACAATGTAATGAATGTGGTCAACTCTTCAAACGACCCAGTCAGTTAAGACGTCATCAGCGTTTGATTCATGGTCCGTCACCACGGTATGAGCGACAACGTCCCACTAAAGAGGCACCCAGGAGGGTCAGACCTAGTGAAGATGAGCCCGGGGAGACGAATACCACTGGTGATGCGATCACGGAGAGCCCGCCTATACCCACAGATCAGAAGCGCCTAGATATCCAGCCGGTCCCTAGCATTACTGTTTCGAGTCATACGCCTGACAACAACGAACATTTTCTGGAAGATGCGGTGGCTGTTCCTAGCGATCTGTTACACGAAGACCATCCAGTGAGTGACATCTATCGGCGCCATTGGCCCATGATACGGCAATGTTTCCACCGTCATCGCCCTATTCAAGATATCTACAATTTCCGATTGACCGACCTCGCCCGTTTACGCAGCTACGTGGAAGCCATCTTCAAAGACCAAGCTACGTCCTTCAAATTAAATCTGGCGTTTGGTTATGTGCTGCAGCATAAGGAAACAGACCAAGTCCGATACTTTTACCCGAGCAGTAACATCCGGGTATTTGACCAACCGTTTACCATCACCGATAGGGCGTTGCTAGAGACGATGCTGGACCGAGTGGACAAATTGGATGTCTTGGAATGGACCCAGCAAGAGCGCCCCAACACCAAGTGGATAGTGGAGAGGGTCACCAATGTTACTTTTTTCGTGACCAAGCTGACCGACCAACCCATCGGCTGAATGTATTCACCCATGCACTGATAGATACTCAGAATGCGCAAACAAGTATCTGAGGATATGTTGCCTCAACGGAATCTTGGCCTGCCCGATGACGATTACAACAAACGGTTCAGAGCGAACATGGCCGAAGATAGGACTTTCTGAAATGGCGACTTCTGATTGGACAAGAGAGCTGAGAATACATCTAACGGGCAAGAACGAGTATGACAGATGCAGTGCCAAATGGCGGCCTCTGATTGGACAAGAGGCTACTTGTATTGTAAACATACCCAACGCGGCTCCTCCAGCGTGGGTATGATGTAACATTGGGGAGAATAAACTATATGAAAAAAACTTGTTGTTGTTGTTGTTCTCTCTTCTGTCATCTTTGTTGTTGTTGCTGTTCTCTCTCCAGTCTATATCATGACGTCAAGGTGTTATGCTAGGGCGTAAAGCGTACCTGAGATACAACACATATCACGAATCGTTAGATTCTTGGTATGTGCTTTAGAATAGGTTTACCAGAAGACTATTCTGTGAAGTCATGTGAAGCACTAGAAAAATGAGAGCTTTTGGGCTAATTCACCAGGGCGTTGAAGCGTTGAGCTTGGCGTTGGCGGGCGTTGCTACAAGATGCCACTTAACACGACGCACTCGGACTAAGGATGGTCCATTTCTACACCAAGTACCTTCCTTCACCGCCCCCAAAACGCCCACTTTGGCTACTACTCGTACTGATGACGTCACCGATGCAGTGGACATCCTTCATATCGGGGTGTACACCCCGAGAGCTACAAAATGACACCCCACACGACGCATTCGGAACAATATTGGTCCATCTCTACACCAAATACCTTCCTTCACTGCCCCAAAATGGCCACTTTACTTACTACACCCAACTGCGCATGCGCAGATTGATGCGACTTGCAATAAAAAAAACACACCATTCTGACTCTACCCCACAAAAGCTTCACTTTGACACCTCCCACAACCCATGTGGACCACTAGTGGTCCATATCAGCCCCAAAAGGTCTATTTCCATACTACGGCCTGCCTGCGCATGCGCTGAATGACGATATTCCTACCCCACATCCACCCAGTCGGATGCTCCCCACGTGTACTTCACATTGATACCTCACTCGACTCCAACGGACCAATAGTGGCCCACCTAAACCCCAAAACGTCTATTTCCATGCCCTTTTTCTACAATTCCCTCTCTGCGCATGCGCAGAATGTTGAACACGAACGACACACTTGCCCAGGTGGATGCTCCTTCACGAATGCTTCACAACGATACCTCATAAGACCCCATCGATCCACTAGCGGCTCACCTCGACCCCAAAACATCTATTTCCATACCCTTTCCCCACAATTCCCTGTCTGTCCATGCGCAGAATGTCGAACACGGACGACACACTAGTCCAAGGGGATGGTCCCTCACGACTGCTTCACATTGATACCTCACTCGACTCCATCGGACCACGAGAGGCCCACCTAGACCCCAAAACGCCTATTTCCATACACTTGGTCTACTGCGCATGCGCAGAATAACGTCAGTTCCACGTCATACTAGTCCAGGCGGATGCCCCTTCACGAATGCTTCACATGGATACCTCATACGACTCCATAGGACCAATAGTGGCCCACCTAGACCCCAAAACGTCTATTTCCATACCCTTTTCCCACAATTCCCTGTCTGCGCATGCGCAGAATGTTGACAATGACCGAGACACTAGTCCAGGCAGATGCCCCCTCACATATGCTTCACATTGATACCTCACTTGACCCAATCGGCCCACTAGGGGCTTACCTAGATCCCAAAACGTCTATCTCCATACCCTTTTCCCACAATTCCCATCTGCGCATGCGCAGAATGTTGACAACGGCCGAGACACTAGTCCAGGCGGATGCCCCCTCACATAGGCTTCACATTGATACCTCATACGACTCCATAGGACCACCAGTGGCCCACAAAGACCCGAAAACGTCTATTTCCATACCCTTGGTCCACCGCGCATGCGCAGAATGACGATATTTTAACCCCACACCCAGCCCATGGGATGCCCCCTCACATAGGTTTGACATTGATACCGCACTCGACCCAATCGGACCAATAGTAGCTCCCCTAGACCCCAAAACGTCTATTTCCATACCCTTTGTCCACCGCGCATGCGCAGAATGACGATATTTCAACCCCACACCCAGCCCATCGGATGCCCCTTTACGAATGCTTCACATGGATACCTCACTCAATTCCAACGGACCATTAGTGGCTGCCCTAGACCCCAAAACGTCTATTTCCATACCCTTGGTCTACCGCGCATGCGCAGAATGACGATATTTCAACCCCAAACCCAGCCCATCAGATGCCCCCTCACATAGGTTTCACATTGATACCTCACTCGACCCAATCGGACCAATAGTGGCTCCCCTAGACCCCAAAACGTCTATTTCCATACCCTTTGTCCACCGCGCATGCGCAGAATGACGATATTTCAACTCCACACCCAGCCCATCGGATGCCCCTTTACGAATGCTTCACATTGATACCTCACTCGACCCAATCGGATCAATAGTGGCTCCCCTAGATCCCAAAACGTCTATTTCCATACCCTTGGTCTACCGCGCATGCGCAGAATGACGATATTCCAACCCCACACCCAGCCCATCAGATGCCCCTTTACGAATTCTTCACATTGATACATCACTCGACCCAATCGGACCATAAGGGGCTGCCTTAGACCCCAAAACGTCTATTTCCATACCCTTTGTCCACCGCGCATGCGCAGAATGACGATATTTCAACCCCACACGCAGCCCATCAGATGCCCCTTCACGAATGCTTCACATTGATACCTCATACGACCCAATCGGACCATGCAGCGTATTTCAAATCTGGGGACTACTTTTTCTCCGCGGAAGCTTTTTTCCGCGACCGCATCACCGCCAGACATGACCGCATCACCGCGGAGGAATACAAGGTCAAAGGTTGGCAGACCTATAGTGGTCAAAACTTGGCACCCAGCCAATGCTGATGTAATCCATAACCACAACGCCACCTATCGCCACCAAGAGTTACCTCCCTGGAAAATATGACCTTTTTGGGGCTTTAACTACTACTCCCATCTACACATGCCAATAACTGGTGCCACCTGGGACCAACCTAACATTTCGTTTCCCGACTCTAAACTTTGAATGCCATAATGAATTCTTTTCGAATTTGGTATGTGGATATCTTGCCACAACATGTCGTTAGGTATTGCGTTCCATTCACATTGGCTACCGCCATAGGTGGCGCCACCTTGAAATCAACTTGAAAGTTGGTTTCCACAAAGTGCAAATTAGAATGATAATAAATCCCTGGGTAAAATGTATGTGGATGAAATGCCACAATAAATTGCTTTGGATTATTATCTGCAGAAATAATGAATGTTGACTCCATGTGCAAATGGGATGACGCCTCGATCGTATTCGATTGACTGTATCTAGTTTTTCGGCAGATACTAGTACTAAACCAATACCGTATACGATTTACCACGTTGGCAGTATACAATTTACCCAGGTGAGAGTTGGGCGCTAACATGGAGAATGACCAGATGTGGATTACAGGCCTATTGAATGATCTTTTACGGAACCCGGTCCTGTATGGATCCCAGGGCAGGTCCTGTTGGGATCCCTTCCTGTATGGATCCCAGGGCCATTGAATGGTCCTACATGGATCCAAGGGCTACTGAATGGTCCTGTTGAGTGACTGAGTGAATGAATATGATGATTTAACGTTGTTTTCAACACTATTTCAGTCATATCACGAGGTTTGGTTCCTATTCCTTTTCACACCCGGAAACCACACAGGTAGGGTCCTATTACGACAAGCTCTCTGGGGGGCTGAGACCTATTCTTATCATGATCTGGAGTGCGCACAATGACACCGCAGGTCAATCCCACGGAGTCCCACGTGGCTGGTCCTGTTGGGATGCCAGTCCTGTATGGACCCCAGGGCTACTGGATGGTCATGTTGGGATCCCAGTCCTGTATGGATCCCAGGGCTATTGAATAGTCTTACATAGATCCCATGGCTTCGAATTGGTCCTGGATGGATCCCAGGGCGGTTGAATGGTCCTACATGGCTCCCAGGGCTTCTGAATGGTCATACATGGATCCCAAGGGTACTGAATGGTCCTGTTAGGATCCCAATCCTGTATAGATCCTCGGGCTATTGAATGGTCCTACATGTATCCCAGGGCTACTGAATGGTCTTGTATGGATCCCACTCCTGTATGGATCCCAGGGTTACTGAATGGTCCTGTTTGGATCCCAGTTCTGTATGGATCTCAGGACTATTGAATGGTTCTACATGGATTCCAGTGCTACTGAATGGTTGTGTATGGATGATAGGGCTATTGAATGGTCCTACATAGACCCCAGGGCTACTGAATGGTCCTTTATGGATTCCAGGGCTACTGAATGGTCCTGTTGGGATCCCAGTCCTGTATGGATCCCAGGGCTACTGGATGGTCCTGTTGGGACCCCAGTCCTTATGGATCTCAGTGCTATTGAATAGTCCTGGGTGGACTGTTAGTCCCCGAGGGGCTTCCGGGGATTGACCTGGGATGTCGTTGTGCACACCGCGGGTCATGGTAAGAATAGGCCTCAGCTCCTCATACATCTTGTCGTAAGAGGCGACTAACTGAGGCACCCGTGGGGTTCCCGGGTGTGAAAAGGAATAGGGCCTCACCCGTGTGGTTCCCGGGTGTGAAAAGGAATAGGACCCAACGTGGTGATATGACTGAAATATAGTTGAAAGCGACGTTAAATCCTATTCATTCACTCACCCGAGGCCCGCCCTCTGTACATGTTACTCGACAGATATATGTAGGTTCATTGTTTTGGGGGGGAAATTTAAGCCGTTCGACGTTGGGCATTACAGGTTAGTTTTTCTGTGTATTCTCGCATTTACCAGGTTTACCCCATATTGAGACGTTTTCACCATCATACGTTCACGATGCTCATCCATTAACACCAGATGAGTTGTTTGAGCTGGTCTATAATCACAGCTCCCAGCTAGCGTATCTATTTCCGCTTAAACCGGGGATAGGGGCCGTGTGGATACTTTATATTCGCCACAAGAACAGCTGCAATAATAGCGCGGCTGAGATACTCGGGCTACGTCCGAGAATCCACCGTACTCTCGAATCTGAATGTGAGGTGCCAAGGGATGTTTTCCTGTAGAGTCATATGGTTGCTTTTTAGTCATCAGACGTCCATTTTATCCACCTCTTGCATATCGCTCCAATATACATAGATTCCAGGGATTCTGATTGGTCCTGTATGGATCCCAGGGCTATTGAATTGTCCTACATGGATCCCAAGGGTACTGGATGGTTCTGTGTCGATCCCAGTATTGTATGGATCCCAGGGCTATTGAATGGTTCTACATGGATCCCAGGGCTTCTCATTGGTAGTGTATTGATCCGAGGGCTTTTGAATGGTCCTACATGAATTCCAGGGGTACTGAATGGTCCTGTTGGGATCCCAGTCCTGTATGGATGCCCGGGCTATTAAATGATCCTACATGAAACCCAGGGCTACTGAATGGTCTGGTATGTATCCCAGTCCTGTATGGATCCCAGGGTTACTGAATGGTTATACATAGATTCCAGGGTTACTGAATGGTTCTGTATGGATCCTAGGGCTATTGAATGGTCCTACATGGATCCCAGAGCTACTGAATAGTCCTACTGTGATCCCAGTCCTGTATGGATTCCCGGGCTATTGAATGGTCTTACATGGATCTCGGGGCTACGAAAAGATCCTGTATGGATCTCAGGGTTACTGAATGGTCCTGTATGGATCCCAGGACTGTTGAATGGCCATACATGGATCCCAATGTTCCTGAATGGTCGTGTTGGGATCCCAGTCCTGTATAGATTTCAGAGCTACGGATTTCTACATGGTTCCCAGGGCTGTTTAATGGTCTCATGACTATTGACTGGTCCTGTTGGGATCCCATGATTGTTGGGGCCCTCGGTGGCCGAGTGGTCTAAGGCGCTTCGCTGGTGACCGCTAGCCTCACACCGCTGAACCGACACGGGTTCGAGCCCAGCTGGTCCATGTGTGAAAGTTTGTCAGTTACTTGCCGAAGGGCGGTGGTTCTGTCTGGGTACTCCGACTTCTTCCACCAACCAAACTGAGTGTCACCATATGAGTGAAACAAACTTGAGTGTGACATTAAGCCAAATTCCCTCTCTCCCTCCCTCCCATGATTGTTGAAGTTCATTTGTAACCCAGGGCTACCGAATGGTCCTGTGTGGAACCTGGATCTATTGAATGTCGAATTTGACGCCATTTGTCCAGAAGAAACCTAATAGCGAAAGTATGTTAATGTAGTCTGGTGCCAATGCTATTAAGCTGTTGAGTATTCTTACAAGAAAGGGTATCAATAATTTGCAGAATTGTGTGTTTGAGTGTTCAGGGAGAAGCGTGCTATGTTAACCAGTGACGTCATGTGCACTCGGAGAGAAGTAGAGAACGCGACTGGAACTTTCGATCTACAATAAACGGTCACACGATATGTTTCAATAGCTGAGATCCAATGTTAGACATTTCCGAATAAAACAATGTTAATTGAGTATGTCATGAATCAACAACAAACTCATCATCCAATCAGTATATGCATGATAAAAAAATAACAGGCGACTACCTGAGACGCACGTGGGGTATCCGGGTGTGAACAGGAATAGGATCCCGCCCGTGGGTCCTGGGTGTGAAAAGAAAAAGGACCTAACGTCGTGATATGACTGGAAGATTGTTGAAAGATACATCATACTTACATACTTGTTAAATCACACTCACTCACTCACTCACTCACTCACTCCCATGATAAAATTCGGCCTTTTCTTTTGAATCTTCTATTCTTCTCGCCACCCAATGAACCCGGCATCGATCTATCTATGAATGTGCATAATTTACGTTCCCAGTTCACTATTGCAACGGTAAGATTTTGGATCCGATATAAGATTTTTGCTAGATTAAATCTTAACCAATTATATCACTAAAACGCGTTACATGTTTTCTGAAAGCTGTATCCTGAATTAGTATTTTGTGATTATTTTCTCTGCTTATTTATACAACTGAATTGTTCGATCAATTAGGCTCCTTATATTTTCGCTAATATCTTTGCATAAAAATATTGAAATTCTTACAATAGATTCTCAAACCAAAGAAGCGTGCCTCGATTCATGTTTAATTTCGTCCCAGAATGGATTCAGTATAGTTCCGTGGTTCAATTTAAATGAACCCAAAGTAGTAATGAAAGTACCGATCTCGATGAGTCGTGTGAGGGATTGTGGGTGGAAGTGTGGTGGGTTGACCCCGACCTTGGGTAGGGGTTACGGACTTGAAGTGACTCCAGAGTAGACGGATCACGTGACGATTACTCTGTGACGTCATCAGTAGTAGAAAATCTGCAGATGTAGGTGCGTTCTCGGATAGGTGAAAATTACAACCCTATACACTGGCCCATAGCGGCTGGTATGTGGGGGATAATGAGCTCACGCTGGATACGACTGGGATGGTCGTTGTGTCACGTTGACTGATGACGTCATGTGCACTCTGGGAGTAGTAGAGAACGCGTATTTTCGGATGTGCAAGTGGGACAGGAGTGAGAATGTGGACCTTGAATATGCATGTGCACCCTAGAGTAGCCCCATAGAATAGGTTACATGCGTGTGGCGTCATCTGTGACGTCTTCAGTAGGAAAACACAGTTAGGTTTGGAAAGCTGTAGGACAATGAGTGTAAACACCCTACACCAGGAGCGATTAGTGACATGCATGTGACACGCTGGTCTCCACGTCCGTTGTGTGACGGTGACTAGACGCCTAACAAGGCTATTCAATGGATAACAACTTCTTAATTACTGTGGAGCTGACGTTTCGTTGAAGATACTTCCAACTTTTTCAAAGCTAATGACACTCCTATACACTCCTATAAACTAGTTCCTCGGGGCGACTAATGGCAAGTGGACATTGAAGTGAATTGAATGTCTGCGGACCCTGGAGTGTATCCAGAGAAGAGGCCACGTGATGGTGACGTATTATGCGACGTCACCTGTAGTAGTATACTAAAAATTACTTGGGACAAGGCGCATACCTATACCCCTGTACACTAGCCCACATGGACGACTAATGGCATTTGGACATTGGAGTTGCATGTAGACCCTGGTGTGTATCCATATAAGTCAGGTGACGGTAACTTCATCAGTAGTAGAGAAACCGCATTATCAGAGGCGCACATTGGACTGGAGGCATACCCACACCCTGTACACCAGCCCATTGGGGTGACTAGATGCAGAAAGGAAGTCACGTAACTGTGACGTCATCAAAGTGCAGATCGGATTGAATTGAGGGGAGTAAGTGTGGGTTGAGGGACCGTGGGTGCGAACAGGCGTGGCATAAAAATAATATGGAGATTTGGTTGTATGACCTTGGGACTGGGCCTTTGGTAATGGACCTTGTATTGTGTCCAAAGAAGAAAAGGTAACGTGACTGACGTCGTCAGCAGTAGAGAAAACGCAACTCTGGTTGAAATGTTCGTGGGTTGTAGGAATTTGGGTGTAAGGTGGGTATTTGTGGGCCATACTGGGACCAATGTGAGGGGTTCTAAGGAATGCTTTTGTTGTGTAGATTCATAGAGTGTCCTGGCCATTGTGAGCTTTTTCAGTTATAATCAAAGCGTGGCTGGGATACAAGGGAGTGAGAGTGAATATGATTTAACGTCGCTTTCAATGCTGGGATACAAATTATCACAGGGATCACTTTTGGCCCGGCATCGTTTTCCACCATCCTTTTAATTTTGCGTTAAATGTTGCCTGTATATATGGTGAGATTCTGCTGGTGGACGTTTCGTCCCTGAGACTTGTCCTCTGTACAAATCATTGTGATTGAGGTTTTGTGACTTGTAAACATGGTGAAGAATAAATCACTTGGTCGGCGTCGGACCTCACAGGTATTTGTTCTTACATTCAATAAATACTTCCTCGTTACTCCTATCTGGCGGTCACATAGTTCATCATTTTCCAACAGATGACTTGATAGGGTTATTACATCATCGCTATAAAATTTATTTATGTGATACCGCTCAAGCCGGTGCTAGGGGCCGTGTGGTCATGTCAATTCAATATGTCCACATGAACATCTACAATCAAAGCCTGACTGGGATACAAATCATCACAGGGATCACTTTTTGTTATTGTGATGTTTTAGAAATATGCAGTCAGTATATGTGTCTTTGTGGTCATGACTTCTTGTCAGTACGCAGGAATCGCTTTTCACCACCCTTTTAATGTTGCGTTTAATTAGAAATCATTGCGCGCATGTGCACTCGGGGAGTAGTAGAGAAATCCTAGAGACGGTCGAATGCGTAATGGGACTTGTCGCCTACCTGCACCCTATGCCGAAATGGGGCAACTAGTGGCATACATGTGGCCCCTGAAGTGAAGCTAGAGAGGTCACGTTACTGCGACTTCCTCAGTAGTAGAGAAAGCACAGCTGGATTGGGTTGTATTGGTGCGATCCCACGAACCCTGTGAATTTCCCTTTTCACTGCTGGCGATCTATCTTTTCGGAGGAAATTCGCCTTTTAGACAAACTCAAGCTCGAGTGGACCGACACGACTGACGCGACCAAGTCTGGATTTGTCTATGCTTGACGCTCTATATTCCAAACGCACTCCCTTTACACTACACTAATAGTCTGTATTGACTACATTCCCTAAGACCACATTGCCGCTCTGTAACACTAGACAGACGCTACACACCGCTACAAACGCTATAACGCTCTGTAACAGTATAAAGACGCTCTATGTATTACACGTACATCCTGCATTACTTCGACGCTATGCATTAACTGCATCGACACTCTATAACACCACATTGACACTTTGTAATACTGCATTGGTCATATATAACAGGCCAAGATAGCTATGCGCGAGTACGGTTTGTATTGTTATGTGTGCATAATACAGCTATATTCGAATATTGTATGTACCACTAGGTGCGGTTAAGGTTCCTGAAACTATATGTCAGTAAGGTCTGTACAGCTCTAAATGAGTACGGTTCACACAGCTAGTTAGCGGTACAGAATTACAGCTATGTGTGAATTATAGGGAGGATTTTCAGTTGTAAAAAATATGACACCTCAAACCAAAAGCGCTGGTTGTTTCAAAAAGTCAAACTTCCTAAGATATTGTGTGAGAATATAATATCGGTTTGAGCTGTCATAGTTGTTGTAAAAGAGAAAATCCTACATTTGAAAGCCTGAAAAACACCAAAATAGGTGAGAGAGCACATTTTGATCAATTGTATATTCGTTTTTATGCAACTGAAGATCACAATGTTTTCGAGGCTAATATTTCAGTACGATATGTAAACTGCAAGAAAATTTCGATTTTCCTGAAGTAGGCTACCATCTGCAAATTGTCTGGTAGTCAGTGAGTGAGTCCATCCGGATGTTTTCGTCGGCAAAATAACGAGAACCGTTGACATTAGAACCTTGATTTTTTTGCATGAAGGTGCATTAGGGGACTGTTACGAGCAAGTTCTGAGCTGATATACTTTTGATGAAAATTTCTGGTGATTTGTTATGAAAATCACTGGTTATTCTGACTTGAGCTGTGCCCATCTTAATATAGGCAGGATTTCAACTTGAGGCGGGGGGATTTCCAAGAGTTCAGTGCGCGTCGGAGTCCTAATGCTTACCCTATTTCGTAGGTCCTGTGACGCCAGTTACACTGCCATGTGGCAGGTTTCGGATCGAAAAAGAATATCGACTTCATTACCATCACACAAAAATAAATTTTTCGTATGAAAACGTCACATATGCTGTAAGTTATCTCATTCCTACGAAGTAGGCTCTCATTTGCAAATTGTCCGGTAATGAGCGAGTCAGTGAGTGAGTGAGTCAGTCCAGCCGAATCCATTCGTCGGCAAAATAAGGAAAACCGTTGACATTGGAACCTTGATTTTTGGCATAAAGATGCATTAGGGGACTGTTACCAGCAAGTTCTGAGCTGACCTACTTTTGATGAAAATTTCTGGTGATTTTTGATGAAAATCACTGCTGATTCTGACTTGGGCAGTGCCCATCTTAATATAGATAGTAATGGGGGGTCGGGGGCGGGGGGGGGGGGTCTCCAAGAATTCAGTTCGCGTCGGCGTCCTAATGCCTACCCTAGGTCCTGTGACGTTAGTCACACTGCCATGTGTGTAAGTTATATCCTGCAACGTGTGAGTGCATATTGCAGTCGAACAAGAACAAATTTACGACCTACGGGTCAGGAAATCCATTAAACTTTACCAACATAATGGCAAAGTTACCCTCGGGTGGAGAAATAACCTCAGTTTACGGTATTACCACAAATTCAGCTTCTCTTAAGACATTGGTGTGATCTCTTATGTCATAGAGTGGAAAATGTGACCGATAGCGTCAATTGTTATTCATTCGAAGTAGGCTGTCATTTGCAAATTGTCCGGTAATAAGTCAGTCAGTCAGTCAGTCAGTCAATCAGTCAGTCCGTCCATCCGAATCATATCGTAAGCGAAATAAGGAGAACCGTTGACATTAGAACTTTGATTTTTGGCATAAAGGTGCATCAGGGGACTGTTACCAGCAAGTTCTGGGCCGACCTACTTTTGATGAAAATTTCTGAGGATTTCAACTTGGGGGGGAAGAAATGTCCAAGAGCTCAGTTCGCCCTAATGCCTACCCTACTTCGTAGGTTCTGTGACGTTAGTCACACTGCCATGTATTGAATTGTCGACAAGAAATGTACAGCGAAAGTATGTTAATGTAATCCCGTGTTAAGGCCGTGTACGATGAAGTATACTTACAAGAAATCATATCAATAATTTCCGGAATGATGTGCTTGGGTGTTCAGCAAAGAGAATTAGCGTGCTACACGCGTGCTATGTGAATGTATATTTCACCTTCCATCGACTGGAGCGTCTTAACTTGAACAAACAGTCGAACAATATGTTGCATATCTGAGACCAATGTTACACATCTCTGAATAAAACATATGTTAAGTATTTCACGATTCATTATTCAATGACAGAAACATCACTCAATGAGTTTGAATGAAAAAAAAGGATCTCTTCTTTTGGACCTTCTACCGCTAGACCAAAACTTACAATATTTTGTTTTATTCATGAAAATAAAAATGGTTTCACGCACAGTTATTTTACAGTACAATTCAAGCCAAGGAATTAATAGACATATTTCTAATCAATAATTTCTGTCATAACGAACTGTGTCAGAAATTCTGGAGTAGAGAAACAAGTCAAAGGATTATTAGACATATTCCTAATTGTTATGATACTGTACTCGAGACCTCCTTTAATTTCTATGGTATTTTATTTTGTTATGTCGTGTAGATATAGTAGTTAATATTAAATAGTGTGGCCCTGGGGCGGCAGTGATTTTTAAACATGTTTATCCTATGACAATGACCTCACTCTGCACTTATGATTTATTCTTTCTTTTTTTCTTTTTTTTTTGCAGAGAACTGTGGAGAATGTTACAGGAAATTTTAGAATGTTCCAGGAAGTCCTGGAATGCTCCAGGAAGTAAGACATCATTTTCTACAAATTTCTGTGCGATTTATATATAAGAGTGTTGGCAGCAGAGGGAATCCTTCCTGCTTGCGTTTGTGACCAGACAGTGATTTTAGTGTGATATCCGACCTGTGATTTGAATTGCATGAACAAGTGATAGTCTGTAGTACCGACAGAGGTTGTCTATAAGCCATCTTATTGTGCCAGATCGTGAAACCGGTTGTGGTACTTTTGGACTGTCGACAAATGTTTTCACGCGAAAGCGTGTGAGTGGAGTTACTAGTTATTGGAGCACAGATGTGCTGATTAAAGGTACCGTTTTGGAAATCATGTGTAATTTCACTGTCAAGTGGACGTTGTTGGGAGATTCCTATAGTGTTGTTCCTCGGTTCGAGTTACAAAATCTGGACTTGGACGTCGATCGTCGCTTTTATAAAGGAACTTGGAGGAGTTGAACAACAACCCAAGGAACATTAGGCAGCATCTAAAAGGTGCAACAACCCCTCAGCCAGACAGTTTTAGTCAGTATATATTGGTACACAACGAATGGAAAATGCATATGTAAAAGCCTGAAAGATTTGGTTGAATGCAGAATATGCTTTAGCAATTGCTTGTAACAGATTAAAATATGATAAAATCAGTGTGAGATTTGGATGCATTGGATGACTATAATAAATAATTTGATATATCGCGTGCGAAAAATATGACGGAAGAACAAAAATATTCTGAACAAAAACAAAAGGCTTCAAGCGATTCTGGCTTTGAACCCTATAATAATCTGAACAATAAAAAAGGTCTTCCGATTTTCATTGGAAGCCTAGTAATATAGAGTTTTTGATAGCAAAAACTGTATGAATCCCTGTGTACCTGTTGATTGTATGTCTCTTTCCATCTGCGATCAAACAGATTCCGAATTTGAAGTCCCTAGCTGAGACTTTTTGGCTCAATCTAGCCCCAGAAGTCACTTTAGCTGAGAAAGTGACCTCTGGCGTAGTGGATTTCTGGGAGCGGAAACGGAAACGTCGCACCTGTTTGTTTACTTTCTTATTTGTTCTACTTTTTATGTGTTTTGTACTCTGTCCCAAATGGGATGCTCAGTACAATAAAGAATCTTATCTTATCATGCGCACAATTAATTTTCGGCGGAACCAATCTCGCATTCGTCTATTTCCGTATTGGCGGAAATTAGCCCAGTTGCTGAGTTCTGGGGATAGATTGCTATTATTCAACTAAACATAGAAATAGTTTTGTATAATTTGAATGAATTATGTTCGTTTGGTTAAAATTAACTTCATTTCACAATAAAATGCGATCGGATCGTTCGATTACCAAATACAAGCGTCTAGTCCGTCATTCATAATTCAGCCGTCGTCCGTTAAAGAATATCCGCGTCCATAATCCAAAGACCTATTCCATATCCATATAACAGTACCAAATTCAAAAAAGACAATCATAGTATACATAAGCATAGGCTAGTTTCCTGCAAGAGAGAAGCGGTCAACAGTTTTCAATGATGCCGACAAGACATCATGATGTTCCAAAAATATAAAATCCGTATCGCTGATCAGTATTCTTAATCCATAATAATCGTTCTAAAGTCGTTATCTAGAGAATGGTGCATCTCAGTCACGCTTTGATTGTGGCTGTTCATATGAGCACCATGAGGATCTTGAAGTACATGGGTTCATACGGACCCTAGCCCCGGGTTAAGCGGAATTAGACACAAGTTACGAAACGTAACGCCATAGATCTTGCACGCTACGTTCGTATTTTGCTATCAGCATGCGATATGTATCGCCAAATTTGAGAAACTTTGAGTGGAGGCGCTTGGAGGAATACCAAAGGCACTATTTCGTAGCCGGCTCACTACTTGATCGCCATACGCTCCCCACGGGTGGGGAGTTGTGCGTTCTATGTGAGAGGCTAAGTTCCGCCAATACGAAAATAGCCGAACGTGAGATTGTGTTTGCTTTCTATCGCGTTCACATCGCCATATGGACATTTTGTGTTCAATGTCCCCTACTTTGACAGGCTTGTGGTAGACCACTTAACAATGCTATATAGCAAATTTGAAATCTCTAGCTACAGCGGTTAGGCTTCTATCGCGTTCAGATCGTCATATGGACATTCTGCGTGACGTTGCCATGGAAACCACAAAAATCATCGCCATGATAGGCTTGTGGTTGACCACCCAATAATCCTGTATGCCAAATTTGAAGTCCCTAACTGAAACTGTTTGGCTTTTATCGCGAACACATCGCCATATGGACATTTTGCGTGACGTTGCCATGGAAACCACAAAAAATCATTGTAATGTACCCAAATTCAAATTGCTTGTGGTCGACCGCTTAACAATCCTGCATGCTAAATTTGAAGTCCCTAGCAGAAACGGTTTAGCTTCTATCACGTTCACAGCGTCATATGGATATTTTGTGTGATGTTGCCATGGAAACTACAAAACTCAGCAATGTGCCCAAATTTTATACGCTGACCACCCAACAATCCTGTGCACCACATTTGAAGTTTTTTAGAGGCAACGGTTTGGCTTCTAGACAGGCCACAAGAATTGTTGAGGACCGGACGTCCGACCAGACGACCAACCGGACGTACATACCGACGACAGAACCCCGCAGCCTAATATGCTGGGGGGTAAAAAAGCGGACTGAATTGGACTCTTAACAGACTGTGTATGAACATTTAGTACCGTTTTGGTATGAGCATGTCTTTTAGACATGAATTTTGTGCTGAGTCTGAAAATGCGCGTCTCGGTGGTCAAAGCTGATGCATTTTGGATGAAAAACGCGACTTTTGGTCCAAATTTTCAACGAAATTGATAAAACGACGTATAATTACCAAATATTTAACTGCGCCTCCATATTTGGCACCAAATTGAAGGTGCTAAACTGGTCCAAATAAACACTTGAGAAAAAGCCATATGTAATTGATTACAGTGGTCTCACGCGATTAATTCGTCCAAATGAATTTAAAATTGACGAAATCCTTAAAATTATCGCTAGAATTATCTCGCTGATAGGCATCGTCGGCTGGTTTTGTCCGATTAAAAGCTGTCATTTGGTGTTGCTGCTGTCTCCGACCATTTTCGCTCTTGTCCATTCGACATATTCTCGATTGCCTTGAACCAATGTGAGAATGTTGTGTCAATCTTCTGCCATGGTCGCTCTTGTCCCTCTATTCACGCATCCTGACCGCATTTTCAACGGACTCGATGCATGTGCGGTAGCCCCAGTTGACATTTAGATTCCATGATGGACCTATGCGTGGGGTCACCTTTCATTTCAATGACTGATTTTTTTTTTGTGATGCCGAGGAGCATGATGGCGTACGTCTGTTGAAAGTTGTAAGTTATCCTGTCCGGCATCATTACAATCCTATAAGGTGGGTTATTTCTCAATCAAGTTTCCAAGAGCGTTCCCTGAATATCAGCGACCGAGCTCTCCGTATCGTGAGTGGGCTCTCAGCATCGGTCGGTGAACCCTCAGAATCAGACGGTATTCTCGCAGTCTCTCGGGGTCTTCATACCCATATTATTCTGGTGTCGTATCATATCGTAGTCTGCTCAACGTGCGTTCGTTCTTAGATCATGCTGATGGTTGTACGTCGACTGTGCACGTCTTTCGGGTAAGTTGAATTTTATGGACCTGACACAGTAACGCCCGCCAACGCCTAGCTTAACTCTTGAACACCCTAGTGAGATAACTCGATACCCCATAGAATATACATCAATTCATCGAAATGCACTCATACTCGTCATCGCCCGTCTTTTGCACCTCAACACCCTATCTTAATGCCTACCTGGCCTGGGGGGGGAGGGGGGCGGAAAGTGCCCCCCCCCCCCCAGTGAACTTAGGCTCTGCTGCTCCGAAACGACAAAACCGAGGAGGGTGAAGCTTGGTGACTTTTAAGCTTATCTTATTGGGGTCATTTTGAGCCTATTTTCATATACCCCGGGTAGAGGATCATGGGAAAATTCAAAATGGCGGCCATGTGGTATCCGCGAAAGTCGTGTTTTTCAATCTTTTCGCTCCATTTCTTCACATTTTCCTTGACTAAAAGGCCTTGAAAGTATTTTATTTATGCAAAACTAATTATTCTATATTTTATTTTATTTTGTTCGAGAAAAAAATCGGGAAAATGAAAATTTCGAAAAATCGATCCCAAAAAGGCAGAAAAATGGCTTCCGAGAAGATGTCACTGTGGCGTCTTCATGGCGGCCATCTTGGATTTTTTTACATTTCCCGGTAGAGCTTGAACCCAAGAAGGTAAGTTTCAGCGCTCTAGCCTTAGTGGTAGAGAAAATATATAGGGGAGGGCACTTTCCGCCCCCCCCCCCCCAGGCTGCGATACACCCCAAATCGCCCAGGCCAGATAGGGTTAACGAATTAACGCTCAATCTTGTCGACCTCCAATCAAACGCACATGCATTGAGTGTTGGCCATTGATCCCGGATAGAAGTGACGTCATCACACGCATGTCCGCTCACCTGGTAGTGCCGCCTGGATAGCGTATATGCTATAGGGAGCACCAGGGTACCGGAAGCATCACTAAATGACCGGACATGCGTGTGACTACGTCACTTCTGGTGATGAATTCCATGGGATATCTTGACGAATCAGAGCTGCAGACCTATCTCACTACGGCATTGTAGCGTTAAGCTATGCGTTGATGGGCGTTGATTACGCCCATAAAATCAAACGTATCCCGATTACGAGCACAATCGACGTTCAACCGTCAACTTTGGTTACACCAGAAGCAAATGAACTAAATCTCTGCATCCGTACATTAGACTAGCTAGAATGCATATAACACATGATGTGACATAGTTGCACCGTAAAAGTGATCTGTTCCGTGTTCAGACAGACTCAAATCACGGCCAATGAAACGTACGTGATCAGTCACACCTATGATTCCCCGCATGGCGCCGTCCTGCGTGTGTAGGGACTGTGAGAGAGTCTATTGCCGGCCAGTGCCGTGTAGCTAGTCTAATCTAGTCATATACACTTCTAGTTAATTTGCTTCCGGTTATACATGCTATGAGTGCGAACTCACGTTCACCAGACACTATGATATGAATCGACACCAGAAGAATATACATGGGTATGAAGACACCGATGCGCAAGAAACCGATGTTGAGAGCATACCGTTTACTTCTGAGAGTCCACCCACTGATCTGGAGAGCTGATACCAGGCTTCGTCCCTGGGAAGCCTGACTGAGGAAGAACCATCCTTTGGGATGATATTGTGACAGCTATTAAAACTCGTGCTGCGGCAATCGAAGATGCCCAACATCAGAAAAAACCGACATTAGAAAAAGTCATGGCTATCTATGAAAAGTATCTAGACTGCTGCCGCGTGCAATGACAGGCGATCCCACGCATAGGTCCATCCTAAAATGGACATGGTCCATCCTAAGAGGACATGGGGCTACCGCCCATCGAGGCTGTCAAAAATGCAGCCAAAATGCGCCAACAGCTTTAAAAGGACATGTTGCCGTTACAGTATCCTGGACTGTCTGAAGCCGCTTAGGACAACGTGGGACAAGTGCTACCATGGCCGAAGATTGACACAACAACTTTTCAAGTGGCGGTTTCTGATTGGACAAGAGCAGCTGAAAATACGTCTAACGAACAAGAGCGAACATGGCCAGAGGAAGACAAATAGCGGTTTTTGATTGGACAAGAGTAGCAGCTGACCATGGGTCTGATACACGGACAAGAGCATGGATACATGAATTATAGCAGCGTCAGATCCGACATTCAATATTCAGCCGTCGTCCATAAAAGAATTTCCGCGTCAATAATCCAAAGACCCATTTCGTATGACAGTTACCACTAATTCCAAATGTGTATAAAATAACAGCAATAAATACAAGATGGTTCCCTACAAAAGAAAAGCGGTCAACTATTTTCAATGATGTCAGCAAGACAAGTTCTTCATATAGAATCCTAATCACTGACCATTTATTCTTTATCCAAGTCACCTTCTGGAGTATGTATCTCAGTCACGCCTTGATCGCGACTGTTCGTTTGAACACAATGGAGACGTGAAACACATGATATCCAAACGGCATCGAGCTCCGGGTTTAATCCGAATTAGCTAGAAGTTACAAAACGTGGCGCCAGAAATCTTGCATGCTCCGATCGTATTTCGCCGTCAGTGTTCGATTTTATCACAGAATCAGGACCACCGCTACCAATGGTTCACATATGACTTATATGATGACTTCTCCTACTCCTTCTCCTCCGCCTCCTCCTCACTCACACACACACATACACGATATTCTACAAGTTAGCACATATCACTTGCTCATGCGTACCTCCGAAACTTCCCGTTCTCTATTACACCACGAGTGCGCATGCGTGTATAACCTAGACTGAATCGACCCGGTAAGAGCTTCAATACTTAACCCCCCTCCCCACCTCTGACTCTATATCGCGAACGCTTACGCTTAATGATGTAATCAGCCTCAAAATCGATGGATTTTGTCAACACTCCTCTGTGCGTTTTTCTGCAGCGAAGTAGCATAATACGTATTATATTTGAAGGTAGTGGGATGGCCATACACAACAAATGCAAGAATATCTTCTCAGGGAAATGTTGAAACTCTGCCCGCTTCGACAGGTTCTCTGTTTCGCCATTTAAGATGTGTTGTCCGCGGAGAGGAAAATGACGTGACGTTTGAGTCAGTGACGTAGCGGCGCTCACGAACAGTAGACTGGCCGCCGTCGTCTAATAACGTTGGGCCGATTGACGACAGGCTTCTAATAATGCCGACCTTCACTGTAGCGGCGATGTCATGACCTGTTGACGTGTATTTGTGACGTTATGCAACAATCGGATTAACAATTCATTATACCGTCGTATTGTGACGTTGTGTAAAATTATGCTGTGACGTTACGGACTGACGCGGACCCACAGACACTCTCGTCAAGCTGATAGAGCCTGTTCTTGACAAGGCCGAACTGAAGGTTGATAAAAGAAACAATCTTTTACAGAATATCATTATTTAACATCATCAATTATCAAGTCCTAAAGCAAGATGAAACAGACGCATATCTTGAGCGGTAGTTTTCACATTGATCTGTAGCACTTCCTCTACGCATCGAGCCATTTCATAAACACTCCATGTTGAAGGTATGGGCTCAAATTTGGCCGCCATTACGTCTTTTCATTATTAGATACTGGTCCACAAGCTTAGCGATAGCGGGTCATGCGCAGTGGCTGGGTACTAGTCTAAGCTGCAGCCATGGGATAACGTCATGGCTCGTGCCTACGGTTCGGTAGGGTGGCAGATCATACGTAGTCAGAATGCACCATACGTGTATATGCTTGCAATCTGATTAAAACTCAGACTTAATAAACCGATCCTCTGTCGGAAATGTCGCTAAATTAAGCGACATGTCAGATAGAGGAGCGGTTATTATGTCTGAGTTTTAATCAGATTGATATGCTTGTTGACACGGTTGTCGTAAAATAAACGGCATCACTCTTCTATATTTTGTTTTGCGCGAGTTGTTCACTCTTGTCGATATAACTGTCCAATACAACAATAACCTGGGGGAAAGTTAGGCCAGTGGTTAAGAGGGAGAATGATCATTCTTCTTAAAAACGAGAGACTATTCCCCAAAAATCCAACCCGAAACTGCCCTTTTTCTAGTATTTTCCGACTGCGCATGCGCAGATTAACATCATTCTCGGTAAAAACCACCCCAGCGTAACTAACCCACGAGCGCTTCAAAATGAGACACTGTGCGGTTTATTTGGGCCAAGGATGGCTTACCTGTACCTCATAACGTCCATCCCAGGCCTTCCTGGCGAGTGTGCATGCGCACAGTAACTTAAATTTAATCGTGTTTGTGACGGGACAAACTAATATTACTATCCAATTTAGATATATATACATAAACACAAAAAAGATATCTCATTATAATAAACTAAGAAAAAATCAATTATTTCAATATCAGTGTATATGGACTAATTTTACTAATTCTATTACGCGTTTATATGTCATGTTTCTTCTGTTTTGCACTTGTACTATTTCCATTGCACATAGTCGGTGACAAAAGCTCTGCGGAGGTAGAGGTGTGACCTTTTTCACCGCGGAGAAATAGGGACGGGTGAATCCGGTGACCGGAAGTAGTATAGCGACCTCGACCCCCCGACCAAGCACTCAAAGGTCAATAGGGTTTGAAAAGCACTTTCTCTACTACTTGTCTACGTCCCCATAAATGCACGATAGCACTTTTCCTACAAAGGTCGACTCCAGAATGCAACAAGCAGTCGTTGTCGATAAAGGGTTCCCGTGTCAATAATACACACACTTTATTCGCATGTTCTAAGCATACGGTCTCATCGTTGTAGCCTTCAGGATGCTTTTGGGGTCGTGCTATATGAATTATATGAACACGATAGCATGCATTTAAAAAACAATTTCCCAAGGGGCATCTCCTGAGCCCAGCTTCAAATACGAAGCTGCGCATCTGAAAACCCCTCGGCTCTGGGCGCCAGCCATCCATAATGTATTCAATATGAACAAAGATTTCAGGAACACCAAGCAGTCAAGTGACAAATATACAGATTCTGAAAAAAATTGCAATTAGAAATGGCCTCTAAGGTTTCCGTCCAATCAGAGAAACTGGTATTCATTTCTTAAGTCTCTTGATGCCTCAATGACAGAGATAGAGATCATTAATGATTTTGCATAAATTAAAGATAGCCACCCATCCTTCCCGCCACTCAGAGGAACTGATGTGGTTATATTCATTGCAAGTCTCTTGATACATCGATGCTGTATACCAAGTTTCGTATAGAACACTGAAATGGTATCAAAGATATACATCATTAAAGATTTTGCATAAATTAAAGATGGCCACCAAGGTTTCCGCCCAATCAGAAACACCAGAACTGTCATTTATCGTAAGTCTATTGATGCATCGATGATGTATATCAAAATTTACATCGAGCACGTGAACGGTAGGAGAGATAGCGATCATTAATGATTTCGCATAAATTAAAGATGGCCGCACATCCTTCCCACCACTCAGAGGAACTGATGTGGTTATACATTGCAGGTCTCTTGATACATCGATGCTGTATACCAAGTTTCGTATAGAACACTTGAATGGTATCAGAAATATATATCATTAAAGATTTTGCATAAATTAAAGATGGCCGCCAAGGTTTCCACCGAACGAGGGAAACTGATTTAGTCATTCCTTTGAAGTTTCTTGATGCATCGATGATCTATACCAAGTTTCACACTGAACAGTGAAATGGTACCCGAGATACACAAGATTAATGGTTTCGCATAAATTAAATATGGCCGTCAAAGTTTCCAACCAATTGGGTCCAGATTCAATAGGGTTCTGGGTCATGAGCATATGGATGTGCAGTGCAAGTTTGGTGTGCCTAGGGTAAGTCGTTCTAAAGATATCTTGGTAACGAGAAAGCTGTGATGGTTTCGCATAAATTAAAGATGGCCACCAAAGTGCCCAACCAATCGGGTCCAGATTCAATAGGGTTCTGGGTCAGTAGTAGTATAACGGCATTACAGACCGTATTGACCTACGTTTTTGTTCCCCCCGGGTAAAATTTGTGGCGGAAGTGTGGCGGGGTTTCCCAGGGGGGATTCCCCAGTGGGGGTTTCCCAATGACGATCACGTGATCAAGGCATGTCTAGACTTGTTCTGGGTTGTACAGTTCTGCCATACGGAGGATGGGTACTAGTATTTCGCTGACGTCCTAGTAATAAACATAATCTATAGGTGTTGTACCATGTTAATAGGATCAGTCTAGCATCTGTACCACCCTAGGGTCGAGTGTTTATTGTCCCGTGTATCTCCGCAGAAAATCAACAAACAAAATGGCGGCTCCAGGATGGTGTGGGGACGCCCTTTCCACATCACGGCGTCGACCATAGCGCCATCTATTCACACTGACGCAAGGGAGACAACTCGTGTGGCCCAAGGGTATGAAAATAGCCATGTTGGAGCTAGGGAAGCCACAAATGGGCCAGTGGGGTCATATGAGGTATCAAAGTGAAGCATTCGTGAAGGGGCATGTAATGGGCTGGGTGTGGGGTTGACATATCGGCATTCTGCGCATGCGCGGTGGCCCAAGGGTATGAAAATAGACGTGTTGGAGCTAGGGAAGCCCCTAGTGGACCAATGGGGTCGAGTGAGGTATCAAAGTGAAGCATTCGTGAAGGGGCATATCACTGGACTAGTGGGTTGACATATCGGCATTCTGCGCATGCGCGGTGGCCCAAGGGTATGGAAATAGCCGTGCTGGAGCTAGGGGAGCCCCTAGTGGACCAATGGGGTCGAGTGAGGTATCAAAGCGAAGCATTCGTGAAGGGGCATCTAATGGGCTGGGTGTGGGGTTGACATATCGGCAGCATTCTGCGCATGCGCGGTGGCCAAAGGGTATAGAAATAGCCGTTTTGCAGTTAGGAGAGCCCCTAATGGTCGAATGGGGTCGAGTGAGGTATCAAAGTGAAGCATTCGTGAAGGGACATCTGATGGGTTGGGTGTGCGGTAGGGATATCATTCTGTGCATGCGCAGACGCAATGCGGAGCTCTCGTCCAATCAGAAGCGAGTATTTCAAATCCGTCACAGATCTCTCAGCCAATTAGCAGCGAGTATTTTGACCCGGTGCATTATGAGACATATCCAAGATGGCGGCACGTATGCTCAAGATGGCGGCACCTCCGGTGTCGAAAACTGGCCATTTCGTCGGGATGTGGTCACCTAGTGTCGAAAACTGGACCTTGTATGGGTCCTGCTAGACGTTTTGGAGCTAGGGGAGCCCCTAATGGGCCGATGGTGTTGTATGAGGTATCAAGGTCAAGTATATTTCAAGCACGGGTGGGTGCATGTAAAAATTTTCCTGAAAAAATACGGAACACGGACTTTATCCTAAATTACGTGAAAATGCCTATATGGGGTATGGGGGGGTATAGGACCATCCTGGGAAACCTACTTCTCGACATTTGCGGTATAGGTTGTGGGGTCTCGTTTTCTTAGTCTCGTCAAGACAAACATGATAGGAAGTGTCCCGGAGCGAATCGGTGAAATTTTTGAAAAAAGTCACCGAGACCCATATAGACCCATATAGTCCCATACTGGAGGTATAGGATCAATGTTTGTCCCCCTGGGAAACCCACTTCTATACATTTGCGGTAGGGTTGTTTGGATTTGTTTTTCACGTCTCATCATTTAGAACACGATAGGAAGTGTCCCCGAGCGAATCGGTGAAATTTTTGAAAAAGTACGATATAGCCCCATATAGACATATATATATAAATATAAATATATAGTCCCATACTGGGGGTATAGGTTCAATGTTTATCCTACTGGGAAACCTACTTCTCGACATTTGCGGTAGGGTTGTGGGGTCTCGTTTTTCACGTCTCGACATTTAGAACATAATAGGAAGGGTCGCGGAGCGAATCGGTGAAATTTTTGGAAAAAGTCACCAAGGCCTGGGTAGGCCCATAGGCCTATACTGCATGGCTATGGGTGTATAGGGCCATACGGGTTGGACATGTTGAGAGTCTAGGTGAGTCCCTGGTGGTCTAATGGGGTCGAGTGAGGTCTTATTTTGAAGCTCTCGTGGAGGAGCACTTGACTACACTAATGGTTCGTCCGTGTTCAATAGTCTGCGCATGCGCAGCCTGGCCCGTAGTATAGAAAGTAGGCATTTTGGGGGTATGTGGGTGTGTGTTTGGGTTAGAGATGGGCTATTCACGGTTCGAATGGGTCGTGTGAGGTATCAATGTGAAGCTTGTGTGGGGTAGAGTCAGAATGGCGTGTTTTTAAATGCAAGTCGCGTCAATCTGCGCATGCGCAGTTGGTTGTAGTAGAGAAATCAGGCATTTTGGGGGGTATGTGGATGTGTGTTTGGGGTAGAGATGGACCGCTATGGGTCCGAATAGGTCGTGGCAGGTGTCAAAGTGAAGCTTGTGTGGGTTAGAGTCAGAATGGTGTGTTTTTAAGCGCAAGTCGCGTTAATCTGCGCATGCGCAGTTGGTTGTAGTAAGTAAAGTGACCATTTTGGGGCAGTGCAGGTAGGTATTTGGGATAGAGAGGGACCATCCTTGGTCCGAATGCGTCGTGTAAGGTGTCATCTTGTAGCTCTCGGGGTGTAGATCCCGATTTAAGGGATGTTCGCGTCATCTGTGACGTCATCAGTGACGTAATCAGTACGAGTAGTAGCGAAAGTGGACATTTTGGGGCAGTGAAAGGAAGGTATTTGGTGTAGAGATGGACCATCCTTGGTCCGAATGCGTCGTGGGAGGTGTCATTTTGTAGCGCTTAGGGTGTAGATCCCGAGTTGAGGGATGTCCGCGTCATCTGTGACGTCATCAGTGACGTCATCATTACGAGTAGTAGCGAAAGTGGGCATTTTGGGGCAGTGAAGGATGGATTAGTAGTATGAAAGCGCATGTCGAGCCCCATTGACCTTGCGGCGCATTGCGCAATGAGTATGCATGTGTGTGTGTAGGCGTCTGTGTGTGTGTGTGTATGCGTCTGTGTGTGTGTGTGTGCGTGCATGTGTGTGTGTATGCGTCTGTGTGTCTGTGTATGCGTCTGTGTGTCTGTGTGCATGTGTGCTTGCGTGTACGTGTGTGTGTATGTGTGTGTGTGTGTGTGTGTGTCTGTGTGCATGTGTGCGTACGTGTGTGTGTGTGTATGCGTCTGATGCGTGTGTGTGTGTGTGTGTATGCGTCTGTGTGTCTGGGTGCGTGTGTGCATGCGCCGAGTTCTAAGAGCCCCGGAGAGAGAACAACAACAACAAGGATGACACATGAGAGAACAACAAGAAGTTTTTGTCATATAGTTTATTATCCCCAAATTTTACATCATACCCAGGCTGGGGGAGCCGCCCTGGGTATGTTTAGTATGTTCGCATTCGAAATATCAAACACCGTGTTTTATTATTCAACGCATCGTCAAGTGTTTACTGAGCTCAAGTCAACGATCAGCATGTAGACATAGAGAGTATGTACGGCATGTTGTGGTATTCATCAGTGCATGGGTGACGCATTCACCCGATGGGTTGATTGGTCGTCTTGGTCACGAAAAACGTAACATTGGTTACCCTCTTTACCACCCATTGTGTGTTGGGGCATTGACGATGTGCCCATCTCAAGGCATCCAATTGTTCCACTTGGGCCAGCATCATCTCTAGCGACGCCCGGTGAATGATGGTAAACGGCAGGTCAAACACAAGGTTGTTGGCACTGGGGTAACAATACCGTAACTGGTCCGTCTTTTTGTGACGTAAGATGTACCCGAAAGTGACATTCAATTTGAAGGCCGTAGTTTGATCTTCGAAGATGGCTTCCACGTAGCTGCGTAGACGGGTGAGTTTGGTCAGTGGGAAATTGTAGATATCTTGAATAGGGCGATGACGGTGGAAACAGTACCGTGTCATAGACCAATGGCCCCGATCGTCGTCACTCACTGGATGGTTGTCCTGTAAGAGATCGCTAGGAACATTTATGGGCTCGACCAGAAAATGTTCGATGTTGTCAGGCGAATGACTCGAAACCGTAACGCTTGGGTCCGGCTGGATATCCAGGCTCTTCTGAACTGTGGATATAGGCGGGCTCTCCGTCATCGCATCACCAGTGGCGTTCGTCTCCCCGGGCTTATCTTCACTGGGCCTGACCTTCCGCGGCTCCTCTATAGTAGAAGGTTGTCGCGCATACCGTGGTGATGGACTATGAATCAAACGTTGGTGCCGTCTTAACTGACTGGGTCGTTTGAAGAGTTGACCACATTCATTACATTGTTCCGTCGCACCCTCGTGGAGTGAGCGTTCATGGCGCAGTAAAGCATCTTCCCGATTAAATGACCGTGCGCAGGTTATACAAGTATATCGTGCACCGTTGTGGATGGAGGCCTCGTGTCGTCGCAAATCTTCTGGGCGAATAAACTGCTTCTGGCAAGTTGTGCAAGTGAACATCTTGGTGGTTGACAGAGTATCCGATGAAACGACCAGGCCGCTTCCCTTTTATAGTACGCTAGCTGGTGATCTATTTTTAACACACTCAGTTCAACTACCCCAAGTCGAGGACCAGACATATAGAGTATGTATTGCATGCTATGGTATTCATCAGTGCAAGGGTGGCACATTCAGCCGATGGGGGTGGTCGGTCAGCTTGGTAACGAAAAACGTGACATTGGTCACCCTCTCTACTATCCACTCGGTGTTGGGACGCTGTTCATAGGCCCATTCCAAGGGATCCACAGTGTCCAGTTGGGCCAGCATCGTCTCTAGCGACGCCCGATTGGTGATTGTGAAAGGATGGTCGTACACTGGGTTGATGGCACTGGAATAGAAATAGCACAATTCACGCGTCATCTTATGGCATAAGATGTACCCAAATGCTACATTTAATGTGAAGGACGTAGGTTGGTCATTGAAGATGGCTTCCACGTAGCTGCGTTGACGGGCGAGGTCGGTCAGTCGGAAATTGTACAAGTTCAATATAGGGCGATGACGGTGGAAGCAGTGTCGGATCATGGACCAATGGCGTCGATACATCTCACTCACTGGATGATCTTCGGGTAAGAGATCGCTGGGAACATCCACCGCATCTTCCAGAAAATGTTCGTTGTTGTCAGGCGTATGACTGGAAACAGTAATGCTAGGGACCGGCTGGATATCTAGGCTCTTCTGAGCTGTGGGTATAGGCGGGCTCTCCGTGATCGCATCACCAGTGGCATTCTTCTCCCCGGGTTCATCTTCAGTGGATCTGTCCCTCCTGGGTGCCTCTTTAGTGGAAAGTTGTCCCTCATGCCGTGGTGACGGACCATGAATCAAACGCTCATGCCGTTTTAACTGACTGGATCGTCTGAAGAGTTGACCACATTCTTCGCATGGACGCTTGGGTGGCCCATGAATTGAACGTTCATGGCGCTTTAAATGATCTGGGCGCTGAAACGACAGTGTAGGCCTACATATCGTACAGCTATACCGGGCGGTTCCATCGTGCTTGGTAGCCTCATGGCGGCGCAAGTCGTGCCGGCGAGTGAATGATTTCGAGCACGCAGTACAAGTGAACATCTTGGTGGTTGATAGAGTGTCTGATGAAACGGCCAGGCCGTTTCCTTTTTATAGCAAGCTAGCTGTTGCTCTATTTTTAGCACAATCAGTTCAACTTGGACGTCAGCGACAAGAACCCGGATGTAGGCGTGTGTGTATGTGTGTGCTTGCGAGTGTGTTTCTTGGATCGGAGCTCTTGGAGCTCAAAGCCTGTGGAGCTCAGAGCTCGGAAGTGACATTTGCATATGACCTCTGTGAGGTCACTTCCGCTGCCGTTCACGTGACCGGAACTGACCTTTGACCCCGGCGCGCGCTGATTTAAAGACTCTACCACCACCACACACACCACCACCGACTCCACCAACACCACCGCCATACACCACCAACACCACCACCAACACCACCAACGCCACCATCAACGCCACCAACGCCACCACCAACGCCACCAACGCCACCACCTCGGTGGAAACCTTTGCGCGCCGGGGTCAAAGGTCAGTTCCGGTCACGTGAACGGAAGCGGAAGTGACCTCACAGAGGTCGTGTGCAAATGTCACTTCCGAGATCTGAGCTCCACAGGCTTTGAGCTCCAAGAGCTCCGATCCAAGAGCTCTGCCACACGGGAGTTCCCACCACCACCACCACCGGGCGTTGACGCCCGTCAACGCCCGGTGGTGGCGTTGGTGGCGTTGGTGGTGGCGTTGGTGGTGGCGTTGGTGGCGTTGATGGTGGCGTTGGTGGTGTAGGTGGTGTTGGTGGTGGTGTTGGTGGTGTACGGCGGTGGTGTTGGTGGAGTCGGTGGTGGTGTGTGTGGTGGTGGTAGAGTCTTTAAATCAGCGCGCGCCGGGGTCAAAGGTCAGTTCCGGTCACGTGAACGGAAGCGGAAGTGACCTCACAGAGGTCATATGTAAATGTCACTTCCGAGCTCTGAGCTCCACAGGCTTTGAGCTCCAAGAGCTCCGATCCAAGAAACACACTCGCAAGCACACACATACACACACGCCTACATCCGGGTTCTTGTCGCTGACGTCCAAGTTGAACTGATTGTGCTAAAAATAGAGCAACAGCTAGCTTGCTATAAAAAGACAGTCTATCAGACAGTCTATCAACCACCAAGATGTTCACTTGTACTGCGTGCTCGAAATCATTCACTCGCCGGCACGACTTGCGCCGCCATGAGGCTACCAAGCACGATGGAACCGCCCGGTATAGCTGTACGATATGTAGGCCTACACTGTCGTTTCAGCGCCCAGATCATTTAAAGCGCCATGAACGTTCAATTCATGGGCCACCCAAGCGTCCATGCGAAGAATGTGGTCAACTCTTCAGACAACCCAGTCAGTTAAAACGGCATGAGCGTTTGATTCATGGTCCATCTGCAACTCGAAAACAGAGGAGACGAGATCCACTGTGAGCCCGGGATGCCACTGGTGATGCGGCAGAAGAGCCTAGATATCCAGCCGGTCCCTAGCATTACTGTTTCCAGTCATACGCCTGACAACAACGAACATTTTCTGGAAGATGCGGTGGATGTTCCCAGCGATCTCTTACCCGAAGATCATCCAGTGAGTGGGATGTATCGACGCCATTGGTCCATGATCCAACACTGCTTCCACCGTCATCGCCCTATATTGAACTTGTACAATTTCCGACTGACCGACCTCACCCGTCAACGCAGCTACGTGGAAGCCATCTTCAATGACCAACCTACGTCCTTCACATTAAATGTAGCATTTGGGTACATCTTATGCCATAAGATGACGCGTGAATTGTGCTATTTCTATTCCAGTGCCATCAACCCGGTGTACGACCATCCTTTCACAATCACCAATCGGGCGTCGCTAGAGACGATGCTGGCCCAACTGGACACTGTGGATCCCTTGGAATGGGCCTATGAACAGCGTCCCAACACCGAGTGGATAGTAGAGAGGGTGACCAATGTCACGTTTTTCGTTACCAAGCTGACCGACCACCCCCATCGGCAGAATGTGCCACCCTTGCACTGATGAATACCATAGCATGCAATACATACTCTATATGTCTGGTCCTCGACTTGGGGTAGTTGAACTGAGTGTGCTAAAAATAGATCACCAGCTAGCGTACTATAAAAGGGAAGCGGCCTGGTCGTTTCATCGGATACTCTGTCAACCACCAAGATGTTCACTTGCACAACTTGCCGGAAGCAGTTTATTCGCCCAGAAGATTTGCGACGACACGAGGCCTCCATCCACAACGGTGCACGATATACTTGTATAACCTGCGCACGGCCATTTAATCGGGAAGATGCTTTACTGCGCCATGAACGCTCACTCCACGAGGGTGCGACGGAACAATGTAATGAATGTGGCCAACTCTTCAAACGACCCAGTCAGTTAAGACGGCACCAACGTTTGATTCATAGTCCATCACCACGGTATGCGCGACAACCTTCTACTATAGAGGAGCCGCGGAAGGTCAGGCCCAGTGAAGATAAGCCCGGGGAGACGAACGCCACTGGTGATGCGATGACGGAGAGCCCGCCTATACCCACAGTTCAGAAGAGCCTGGATATCAAGCCGGACCCAAGCGTTACGGTTTCGAGTCATTCGCCTGACAACATCGAACATTTTCTGGTCGAGCCCATAAATGTTCCTGGCGATCTCTTACAGGACAACCATCCAGTGAGTGACGACGATCGGGGCCATTGGTCTATGACACGGTACTGTTTCCACCGTCATCGCCCTATTCAAGATATCTACAATTTCCCACTAACCAAACTCACCCGTCTACGCAGCTACGTGGAAGCCATCTTCGAAGATCAAACTACGGCCTTCAAATTGAATGTCGCTTTCGGGTACATCTTACGCCACAAAAAGACGGACCAGTTACGGTATTGTTACCCCAGTGCCAACAACCTTGTGTTTGACCTGCCGTTTACCATCATTCACCGGGCGTCGCTAGAGATGATGCTGGCCCAAGTGGAACAATTGGATGCCTTGAGATAGGCACATCGTCAACGCCCCAACACACAATGGGTGGTAAAGAGGGTAACCAATGTTACGTTTTTCGTGACCAAGACGACCAATCAACCCATCGGGTGAATGCGTCACCCATGCACTGATGAATACCACAACATGCCGTACATACTCTCTATGTCTACATGCTGATCGTTGACTTGAGCTCAGTAAACACTTGTGCCTGATGTGACGATGCGTTGAATAATAAAACACGGTGTTTGATATTTCGAATGCGAACATACTAAACATACCCAGGGCGGCTCCCCCAGCCTGGGTATGATGTAAAATTTGGGGATAATAAACTATATGACAAAAACTTCTTGTTGTTCTCTCATGTGTCATCCTTGTTGCTGTTGTTCTCTCTCCGGGGCTCTTAGAACTCGGCGCATGCACACACGCACCCAGACACACAGACGCATACACACACACACACACACGCATCAGACGCATACACACACACACACACACACGTACGCACACATGCACACAGACACACACGCACACACACACACACACATACACACACACGTACACGCAAGCACACATGCACACAGACACACAGACGCATACACAGACACACAGACGCATACACACACACATGCACGCACACACACACACACAGACGCATACACACACACACACAGACGCCTACACACACACATGCATACTCATTGCGCAATGCGCCGCAAGGTCAATGGGGCTCGACATGCGCTTTCATACTACTAATCCATCCTTCACTGCCCCAAAATGCCCACTTTCGCTACTACTCATAATGATGACGTCACTGATGACGTCACAGATGACGCGGACATCCCTCAACTCGGGATCTACACCCTAAGCGCTACAAAATGACACCTCCCACGACGCATTCGGACCAAGGATGGTCCATCTCTACACCAAATACCTTCCTTTCACTGCCCCAAAATGTCCACTTTCGCTACTACTCGTACTGATTACGTCACTGATGACGTCACAGATGACGCGAACATCCCTTAAATCGGGATCTACACCCCGAGAGCTACAAGATGACACCTTACACGACGCATTCGGACCAAGGATGGTCCCTCTCTATCCCAAATACCTACCTGCACTGCCCCAAAATGGTCACTTTACTTACTACAACCAACTGCGCATGCGCAGATTAACGCGACTTGCACTTAAAAACACACCATTCTGACTCTAACCCACACAAGCTTCACTTTGACACCTTCCACGACCTATTCGGACCCATAGCGGTCCATCTCTACCCCAAACACACATCCACATACCCCCCAAAATGCCTGATTTCTCTACTACAACCAACTGCGCATGCGCAGATTGACGCGACTTGCATTTAAAAACACGCCATTCTGACTCTACCCCACACAAGCTTCACATTGATACCTCACACGACCCATTCGAACCGTGAATAGCCCATCTCTAACCCAAACACACACCCACATACCCCAAAATGCCTACTTTCTATACTACGGGCCAGTCTGCGCATGCGCAGACTATTGAAAACAAACAATACACTAGTCAAGTGCTCCTCCACGAGAGCTTCAAAATAAGACCTCACTCGACCCCATTGGACCACCAGGGACTCACCTAGACTCTCAACATGTCCAACCCGTATGGCCCTATACACCCATAGCCATGCAGTATAGGCCTATGGGCCTACCCAGGCCTTGGTGACTTTTTCCAAAAATTTCACCGATTCGCTCCGCGACCCTTCCTATTATGTTCTAAATGTCGAGACGTGAAAAACGAGACCCCACAACCCTACCGCAAATGTCGAGAAGTAGGTTTCCCAGTAGGATAAACATTGAACCTATACCCCCAGTATGGGACTATATATTTATATTTATATATATATGTCTATATGGGGCTATATCGTACTTTTTCAAAAATTTCACCGATTCGCTCGGGGACACTTCCTATCGTGTTCTAAATGATGAGACGTGAAAAACAAATCCAAACAACCCTACCGCAAATGTATAGAAGTGGGTTTCCCAGGGGGACAAACATTGATCCTATACCTCCAGTATGGGACTATATGGGTCTATATGGGTCTCGGTGACTTTTTTCAAAAAGTTCACCGATTCGCTCCGGGATACTTCCTATCATGTTTGTCTTGACGAGACTAAGAAAACGAGACCCCACAACCTATACCGCAAATGTCGAGAAGTAGGTTTCCCAGGATGGTCCTATACCCCCCATACCCCATATAGGCATTTTCACGTAATTTAGGATAAAGTCCGTGTTCCGTATTTTTTCAGGAAAATTTTTACATGCACCCACCCGTGCTTGAAATATACTTGACCTTGATACCTCATACAACACCATCGGCCCATTAGGGCCTCCCCTAGCTCCAAAACGTCTAGCAGGACCCATACAAGGTCCAGTTTTCGACACTAGGTTACCACATCCCGACGAAATGGCCAGTTTTCGACATCGGATGTGCCGCCATCTTGAGCATACGTGCCGCCATCTTGGATATGTCTCATAATGCACCGGGTCAAAATACTCGCTGCTAATTGGCTGAGAGATCTGTGACGGATTTGAAATACTCGATTCTGATTGGACGAGAGCTCCGCATTGCGTCTGCGCATGCGCAGAATGATATCCCTACCGCACACCCAACCCATCAGATGTCCCTTCACGAATGCTTCACTTTGATACCTCACTCGACCCCATTCGACCATTAGGGGCTCTCCTAACTGCAAAACGGCTATTTCTATACCCTTTGGCCAACGCGCATGCGCAGAATGCCGATATGTCAACCCCACACCCAGCCCATTAGATGCCCCTTCACGAATGCTTCACTTTGATACCTCACTCGACCCCATTGGTCCACTAGGGGCTCCCCTAGCTCCAGCACGGCTATTTCCATACCCTTGGGCCACCGCGCATGCGCAGAATGCCGATATGTCAACCCACTAGTCCAGTGATATGCCCCTTCACGAATGCTTCACTTTGATACCTCACTCGACCCCAATGGTCCACTAGGGGCTTCCCTAGCTCCAACACGTCTATTTTCATACCCTTGGGCCACCGCGCATGCGCAGAATGCCGATATGTCAACCCCATACCCAGCCCATTACATGCCCCTTCACGAATGCTTCACTTTGATACCTCATATGACCCCACTGGCCCATTTGTGGCTTCCCTAGCTACAACACGGCTATTTTCATACCCTTGGGCCACACGAGTTGTCTCCCTTGCGTCAGTGTGAATAGATGGCGCTATGGTCGACGCCGTGATGTGGAAAGGGCGTCCCCACACCATCCTGGAGCCGCCATATTGTTTGTTGATTTTCTGCGGAGATACACGACCCAATAAACACTCGACCCTAGGGTGGTACAGATGCTAGACTGATCCTATTAACATGGTACAACACCTA